>LOJH01009559.1:0-15807 GCA_001685095.1 Ellobius talpinus
TCCAGCAATACCACTCTTGGGAATATACCCAAGAGATACGCTATCATACTACAAGAAAATGCTCTACAGACATGGCTGCAGTCTGATAATAAGGGGAGGCATTTTTTTTCCAATTGAGGTTTTTGCTTCTCAAATGACTCCAGGTTGGGTTAAATTGACACAAAACTAGTCAACACACCGTTTTTGGTTATGAGTTTCAGATCCTGAGTCAAGACATCACATAGATAATGGGCATTGTATGTATGGTTGCACTATTCACAATAGCCAGAAAATGGAACCAACCTAGATATTCATGAGCAGATGAATGGATAAAGAAAGTGTTGTCCATGTAATCAATGGGATTTTATGCAGCTATAGAGAAAAAAATGCTACTCTTAAATTTGTAGGAAAATGGTCGAAACTGAAGCATTATCTTAGTAAAATAAGCCTGTCCCAGACAAATACTGCATATTTCCTCTTCCACCCAAATTTAAAGTTGTAAGCATATTTGTTTGTATGTGTGTGTTTATAGCTTACAAAACTAGAAAGTGGATCCTAAGAGAGAAGGAAGAGATCTTTTTTTTTTACACTCGTAATTGTATTTTATTTGTAGATCCCCCAAATTATTTTTTTGAGGTAACAGATGTGATCATGTTTATTGGATTTCATTTCCTTCTAAGTAGAACATATTTTACAATGAGCTACGGTTGTATTAAATGGAGATTTTTGTACAAATATTTCAAAAGAGAAATAATGTGGTCAGAGAAATATTTTCTGGTCCAATGAAAGGTCCTTGCTGATGCTGTTAAGTAAGAACAAGGTGAAGTCATCTGAAAAATATCCACAATTCCTGTATTGGCTACTTTTCAAANTTTTGAGGTAACAGATGTGATCATGTTTATTGGATTTCATTTCCTTCTAAGTAGAACATATTTTACAATGAGCTACGGTTGTATTAAATGGAGATTTTTGTACAAATATTTCAAAAGAGAAATAATGTGGTCAGAGAAATATTTTCTGGTCCAATGAAAGGTCCTTGCTGATGCTGTTAAGTAAGAACAAGGTGAAGTCATCTGAAAAATATCCACAATTCCTGTATTGGCTACTTTTCAAAGAAGGAAGAGATCTTAAGGAAGGATGGCGATTCCAGGCAACAGCAGAGCAAAGCCCATGGCAGCTGTGGGAAGAAAGGGAACGTAGGCGGTGTGGTGGCAGGGCAGGTGTGGAGGTTTGAGAACCAAATACCATTTACACATATGTGTGAAGATGTCATGAAGATGGATGCTGGGAGTTGTGAGGGGCTGGAGGGGATACTAGGGGAGCGTGGATATGCTCTGAGTACACTATATGCTTGAAATTACTAAAAAAAATAATAAAAATTCCACTAACCCCCTTTCCCACAGAGTTAGAAAAAGCAATCATAAAGTTGGTAAAGGACTTCAGAAAGTTTCAGATAACCAAAGCTGTCTTAGCAGAAGAGAACTGACCAGGAGATAGCACACTGCTTGACTTCAAAATATACTATAAGGCTGGAGGGACCCAGGCACACATAGAAGCCACAGGGGCAGAAGAGCGAGTCCAAAATTAAACCCACACACAGTCTCTGGAGTTTTGACAGAGGTGCCCAGAGCATATAAACCAGGAAAGACAGTTTTCAGGTGGTGCTGTAGGGAAAACTGACTTTTCCCATGCAGGTAAGCGAGACCCACACCCTCTATTGGAGCTGCTGTCTTTATCATTCTGCTGGAGGAAGCCCTCACCCCGTACTTTCCTTACTCTCCTATTCTGCTTCCATTTTAATGTGATGTGTCTAATATAATTTTATCAGCTTGATTATCCAGTTAAATATAAGCTCACCAAGGGTGGAGACTTTATTTACTTGACAAACTAGATGGACCTCAGTAATAACTGATTGAATGAATGATTGACTAAGTGTGTCAAAAAAATGAGGGCTGGAAGATGCCAGATTGTACTCCTAGTTATGAGGTCTTGGGGGGATTATTTAGTAGCTTTTCTCAGGTTTAATGCCTTCCATAAAGCTACAGTGGTAAGAGGACCCCTGTCACTGGGTTGCTGTGAGGATTAAGTTGACTGGCAAATGCAAATGTAAAATGCTGAATGCTAAACATTATGAGAGTGTGTAAAAGAAAATGAAAGTTAGCCGTTTTAGCTTTTCCTTGCTTTTGGCATCTTATACAGTGTAGTCAGACATTGTTGTCAGGACTGTAGGCTCCCCAAGAATGACGTGGAAATTTATTATTAATTATGAAAGCTTGGTATAGCTTAGGCTTGTTTCTAACTAGCTCTTATACCTTAAATTAACCTTTTTCTATTAATTTACTTTCTGCCTCGTGGCTTTATTATCTCATTGCCGTAGTGTCTATCCTGCTTACTCTACATCCCTTGGCGTCTCTGCCTTCTTCTTCCCAGTATCCTCTGTGCCTGAAAATCCTGCCTTGCTATTGGCCATTCCGCTTTTTATTAAACCAGTCAGAGTGACAGATCTGCACAGTGTACAATGAAAATATTCCTCAACAACACAGATTATTGATTGTATGTTTACAAGAATATGTATTGACATTTTAAAGGACTTGTGTAAGCGAGAATGTTTTTTTTTTCTTTTCTAGGGG
Source organism: Ellobius talpinus (assembly GCA_001685095.1). Taxonomy (NCBI): domain Eukaryota; kingdom Metazoa; phylum Chordata; class Mammalia; order Rodentia; family Cricetidae; genus Ellobius; species Ellobius talpinus. The sequence continues at coordinate 2,610 of LOJH01009559.1, forward strand.
ATGCAGAGAGCAACTAACGTCACTTATCAAGCTCACCATGTCAGCAGGAACAAGAGAGGTCAGGTGGTGGGGACCAGAGGTGGTTTTCGCGGTTGCACAGTTTGGCTGACAGGTATGGCCAAGAGAGAAATGAGTGGGTGCAGTGGTGCATGCCTGGAATCCCAGATCTTGGGGAGTTCAGAATCAGCCTGGACTGTGTAACAAGGCTGTGTCAACATGACGGTGGCGTGACCTCAGTGGGTGACTTGCAGCAGAACAGGGATGTATGCACATAGGTGCCAGTGTGCTCAAAGAAACCACCAAGGGGGGCACCTAATGGCAGGAACAGTGAGGTAGAGGTGCCAGTGTAAGCCGTGTCCTTCTGTGGGAACCCTGCCCGTTCCCACATGATGTGCAGGGGATGCACTGCTTGGTTTTCCTAGGAAACTGAAGTCCAATGCCATGAAGATTTCTTCTGGCTTCTTCCTGAAACATTGTGTTAACAGTGTGGTAGATGGAGAGAGCCACCCCTTCCCAAATCCATAAACCACTGTGTAGAAACCAATGGGCAGAAGCTGGCAGAGGCTGTTCATCCACATGCCAGGGTGTCACACGGCTCTCCCCGTGTGTACAGATGCTGCACAGCCATCAGAAACAAAAGCATAATTTAAAAGAGATCACTTTCTGCAGTTTACTGGCTTCTCTAGGAGAGGCCCCTAATGGGAAACACTTCAGCTGACCTTTTCTAGAGACATTTAATTGACCAGATTGTACTTTGATACTGTTTCTTAGAAAATGTTTTTCCGTTTTCAGCTTACTTTTTCTTGAGATAGTTAATTGACCAGATTGTACTTTGATACTGTTTCTTGGAAAGTGTTTTTACATTGTCTGGTATATTAGTTCCTAGAGCTGTTGTAGCAAATCAACTGAACCATTGACTTAAAGCAACAGTGACTCTGGCACTCCCGGCGTGCCTGCAGGCCAGTTACATCCTTTGCGACGTGATGGGATGATGATGGCAGTCGGCGGGCGACATCTGTCCATTCCTTGTTTTTTTAAAGCATCTGGGGCTTTTAGAAATAACTGTCATTCTGTGGTTTATAGACAACATCGCTTCAGTCTCTCCTTACAAGGACATCAGGTACTGGGGTTGGGGCCCAGTCTAACCAGCAAAGACTGTATTCTAACAAAGCTGAGCATAATTGCCACTTTTAGACCCCACACCCAGGAGGCTGAGGCAGGAGGCTTGCTCAGTATTTAGTATTGGTTTGGGCTATGAGTTCAAGGCCATCCTGGGGTACCTAGCGAAACTCTGTCTCAAAACAAAATCAAAAACAACAAACAAACAAATAACAGCAACAGTAACAACAAAACAAATGTAAAAGTAGTTGAGCCATCAAGTCTTGGCTCCTGCTCTGTTTTTGCAGCACAGTTACCAAAAGCCTCACCCAGTGAAACAACAGCTCCTCTGATTACTTAGCACTGCAGAAGCAGAATTCAAGGGACTCAGTGGACCATCTTTGCCTAGATCTCATGTGGTTGTAGTCAGAGTCCTTTGGGCTGCTAAGCTGGTGTCCTTGTCAGCTGGGAGCTCAGCTGATTGACACCCTTGACTAGAACAAGTGAATGATTTCTGTAGCTGAGTGGTCTTGGTGTTCTCCACGTTAAGTGGACACTGAGAAGCTACAGATGTATTTCTGGTCTAGCCTTGGAAGGTTGTACCCCAAGTAGATATAAATTAAATATAGTGCCACTCACTATCTTTTTTGGCTTCCAATGTCCCTCAGCCAGCCCAGATTCAAGAGGGTGGCATTAGGTACTTTGTGTTGAGGGGACAGTGGCAGGTCACACTGTAAGGAGTTTGTAGGGGCAAGCTATTGTGTTAACCTCTTTGAGGAAACAGCCTGCTAATGAATTAAAGCAGCTGGCCCTCTGCTGATCTTTTTCTTTAGTTTTCTGAACTGCCATGATTTTGTTCTAGATCACTGGCATACTAGACTTCTGTGTTCATCTCTTGTCTTAACTGTTCTCTTGACTTTGCGGTCTTCAGGTTGGTGAAGTGTCAGTATAAAAATGTTTCCTTTCTTTCTCCTGATCATTTAGTGAATATATGTGATGGAGAGGAGAGTGAATGGAAGCTAGGGTTTTCTTCTCAGGTTAATTATATTGTGAATTGACTCCAGATAGTTCTGTCATGGTCCGTGAGTGGCATGATCCTGAAGTAAGGAGGTAGCTTTATAGTTCCATATTGACTTTTCTCTTTTCCCTTTCTTCCCTTATTATATATAATTTGGCATTTGACTATAAAAATGTAGCATGTATCTTTCAATAGTGTTAACAGTGATGAAGTGGATATACCTACCCAACCATGACACTAAAATTGATAATTTTTGAATCTTATTGGTGATTTCTGGGTTATTTAAGTTACCAAAGATACATGCTTAAGAGGAATACCCCATATACCCCCAAAACATAAAGAAACCCTAGATGCTTATAGATATTTTGAGTAGATAAAGGGTTAATGTTAAAGAGATAATGGGCAGGGGTGATTCTCAGACCCTGGTGCTGTGAGTAACGGATATAATTAATCTTGGTCCTTAGACTCTTGGTTCTAACTTCTCAGGTGGAATTTGTTTTGACTGTTCCCTCTAGGATTGTCTGGGGCAGGCAAGACGACCGTGAGTATGGCTCTGGAGGAGTACCTGGTTTGCCATGGCATTCCATGCTACACTCTAGATGGTGACAACATTCGCCAAGGTCTCAATAAGAACCTTGGATTCAGTCCGGAGGACAGAGAAGAGAATGTTCGGCGCATCGCGGAGGTTGCGAAGCTGTTTGCAGATGCTGGCTTAGTGTGCATCACCAGCTTTATATCCCCTTACATGCAGGTGTGTAGCTTCTCTGCCATCAGGTGCAGATTATACAATTGAAATGTGGTATCAGGCAAAGCGCATATTAAACACTGGCCTGTGTTTTGAGGCTAAATCCAACTTTATTATTTCTCTGAAATCCAAATAACTTAAAAAATTTGTGTGCTGTGGTCCAGTGTGTGTAAAACCTGCTATTAAAGCATCTTGAAGTGTAGCAAAGTTGTTGAGGTGAAGCCATTGGCTGACTATTTAAGCTTAGTACACATACACGGACACACACACATACACACACACACATGGACACACACACACTCATATGCAAACACATTTATACACCATATGTAAACAAACTCAGGTACAAAGTCCTTTGCATTTATCTGCGGTATCGGTTCATCCAACTTTTTATTGCTACTTTTTATTGACCCCTTCCTGTTTCTGTACATGTCTTTTTTCTTCTTTTATGAAGGACCGCAACAATGCGAGGCAGATTCACGAGGGTGCAAGCTTACCTTTCTTTGAAGTTTTCGTTGATGCTCCTCTGCATGTCTGCGAACAGAGAGATGTCAAGGGGCTCTACAAGAAAGCACGAGCGGGAGAAATAAAAGGCAAGCAGCATTTTCTTCACGGTTTCTCTCTGTCTAGAGAGTTCATGCTTTTGTGTATGGGTCTGATGCCCTCCCCCGCTTTTAAATTAAATTGTATTTGTGTGTCTGTCTGTCTGTCTGTCTGTCTGTCATGTCAGTGCAGTTGCCTGGGGAGGTCTGAGGCATTGGATCCTCTGGAACTGGAGTTGCAGGCAGTTGAGAGCCATCTGACATAGGTACTAGGAACTAGACTACAGTTCTTTACACGATCATTATATGCTCTTAATCACTGAGCCATCTTTCCAGCCCGCAAAACTGATACTCTTGTCTAAGAAATTGGGAGTCAGTAGTGACTTGGGACTGGATAAGGAGGGCAAGTGGTTCTTATACTGTTCCTGCTCCCAGACTTAGCAGCAGTGCCTGGGACTGTGCCCCAGTGACCTTTGCTGACTGTGTTGGAACCTGCTCACAGGACAGAGCTGGGACTTTGAGAGGTGGTACTGAAACCCCCTTCATATAATTAGGTGTCTAGAATTAGTCTTCGTTGGAGCCTGACAGTGTAGGATGTCCCATAACTATTGGGGAAAATGCCTGAAGTAGAAACATTTTGGTAGAAAGAGAATGTCCTGGTTTTAAGACTGGTGAGTTTGAATTAACATATCTGACCACATGAAAACATCCACACCTTGCCTAGGGTTTAAGGACTGCTCACTGTTTCATGTGCCACACCTTAGGCACTGAAAGGGAACTACAGAGCCCGCCTGCTGTTGTGTTTGATCCCAGTTGTGTTCATTCTGTTGGCATTCCTGGGAACAGGACATATTGCGTTAATGAGTCATCGAATATTCTTTAGGGATGGAGTTGGATGAGCTTCCATTAGCTCAGGTAAGCTGTTTCAGTGGGTGTCCTCATCATGATCTTGACCTCTTTGCTCATATTCACACTCTGAGTGATGTTTAAGATGACCCCAGTGTTGAAAATGCTGTGTAGTATTGCTATTTTTTATTACACTTATTTATCATCAAGCATGTGTGTGTAGGCCAGAAGACTGTAGGAGCTGACTCTCTCCTTCCACCACATGGGTCCGGGCTTTGAACTCAGGTTGTTAGGTTTGGTGGCAAGCTTCTATACTCATTGAGCCATCTTCTTGGCCCTGTAATGTCTGAGAGCAGTGATGCTGGGAGGTCCCAGAGGGGAGGCTCGCGGTAGTGTCATTCTCGCTGAGCTGTGCGCTGTGGCTGTGAGGTCGGTGTAAAGGAATCAGTGTGTTCGATAAGGTGTCTTTAGACAGAAATGCGTGTGACACCCAAGGCTGCCAGGAACCTGGCCTTGCATTTCACTCAGGAGACATGATTCAGTGTTTACTTCATTAGTATTTGTGACAACTTCATTGAACATAGGTACAGTAAATTGTGAGAACTGACTGTATGTGTTAGGAGAAATCAGGTTTAATTAGATGTCTCCCAAGAACGAACACTCAGTACCATGACGCGCTGACAGGGCAGCGAGAGCCTTAGCTTCAGCGTAGACTGGTACGGATGGAATAACCCTTTATGTTTCTCCTCCCTCTGTTGTCTGCGGTCCTTTAAAGGCTTCACGGGGATCGATTCTGAGTATGAGAAACCAGAGGCTCCAGAGCTGGTGTTGAAAACGGACTCCTGTGATGTCAATGACTGTGTCCAGCAAGTTGTGGAGCTTCTCCAGGAACGGGTGAGAGGAAGCAGGCAGAGAGAGAGGAGAAAACTGCCTGATAACTTGGCCTCTAAAAATTGACCTGATTGAGTAGCCTATATTTCAGATTCTTCATAAAAACCAGAAACTTCCTGTATGTACTATTTTTTAGCATTGTGGGACATACGCAATGCATGAAATACCCCAGTTCTTGTAAATGTCAGAAAGGTTGGGAGTCTTAAATTTTCTCATTGATTTTACCACACTAGTTATAGTGGAAATCTAGCGAATATTCTGCTGTATGACTTAATGTTAGACTCTTTAAGTTGAGGCACACAGAGTTATTAAATTGCCTTAGATATTTGTCTCCTGCTTCAACTTGGTGATGCACTCACAGCTAGGTTTTAGAGGAGGATCCTTTGGAGGGAGATTTCCTGGACTCAAGTATCTCTGGCTCCTGGGCGTTGGAAGCCTAAGATGCCATGGGACTGAATAACAGATACGTGGTTTCCTTGGATTTTATTCTGGCTTTAGAAATAATTTTTCCCCCTCTAAACAGCCCATTTCTTCTTTCACTCCACTGTCCGCTTTAGCCGGAGAGGATTTGGCCTCTGTGTGGGTGATGGAACTTGCGTGCTGGCTAGTGTTCATCAGCTTGCCTGTGTCCCTACCTGTGCTGGCCACTTCTGTGTGTGAAGCAGGTGTGGGTGTGTCAGCATCCCCCATTCTCTTCTCACCGGGCGATAGTGTTTGGACTTCCTTTTTATGCACAGAATTCTGACCAGAATCCCCTTTCATCTTCAGTCTCTCACAGCTTTATTTCCTCTGCCTAAATATATTACGTGTGTTTCAACTTTGAAGTTTTCTGTATTATAATATATATCCCAGCTAGTTAGCATAAGGCATTCCTTCTGAATTTATGTTTCTTATTCAAGTGTTTTCTCTGAATAAATAGAAATAATAGGAAATAGTGACGTCACTGTTCTGACATCTTATGTGTACATGTTTTGTACACGTGTGTGCCGCTGATGCCCTGACCAGTACCTTCAGGCCAACGGCATTATCTTAGGAGGGTTTTTAACTTCATCTTCAGTCCCTGAGTTTCCTATTAGCTAACGTCTATTCCTCTGCCTTTGTCTTTCCTCTTGCCTCTCTGAAGTGCTCCCAGCAGTCATTTCTCATCCCCACCAACCATATATTAATTAAAACCCCATTACTGTAGTTAGTAACAACCGCAGGCACTAGCAGTGCAGAGGTTAATCAGGGATGGGTCCATCCTTGGGGATTTGCATTGCAGGTCAGAAGAAGAGCAAGGAGCTCATGGCTCCTGGGAAATGTACTAGAAGTCGTGATTCAGTGGTGTGCGGTGTGTCTGGAGGGAGGCAGGAGCAGTGTTTGGAAGGTTCGTCTTTGAGCATCTTCACCTGCCTGGTCCTCTCTAGAAGGCCTTTTGGCCAGGTGAATTTCTCTCTCACAGTCCTGTAAAGATGTTCTTCCCTCTACAGTCATTCCATTTGTCTGCGACAGGCTCTTGCTGTGTTGCCCTGGCTGGCCTAGAGCTCACTGTGTAGACCAGGCTGGCCTCCAACTTGCCTCTGGCTTCCCTGTGCTGAGATTACAGGTGGGTGTGTGCCACCCCACCTAGTACTTCGCCTATTTGTGAAAATTCATGGCCACTGCATTGCTTTAAAATGGATCTTCATTTTAACTGACAACACAGCTTACATATGTGTAGCTGTTGTGGCTTCAGTGTGTGTGTCCGGCATGTGAGCATCAGTCTCTCCATTCTCTTGTGTTTCTTTTGCTCTTCTCCAGTGGGGACTCCAGTTAGCCATATGTTAAACAGTGAGGTTTGTTCCACAGATGCCCTGCTTTTTTCAGTTAATAAGTATCTTTGATTATTTGAATTAATTTATTTTTAAGTTTCTTGATTCTTTATTGTACTCAATATATTGGAAAGCTTATAAAGGATTTTTTTTTAAGTTTTGAGACAGGGTCTCTCTATATTTCTGGCTGTCCTGTGCTCTCTATGTAGGTCGGGCTTCCCTCAAACTCTCAGACATCTGCCTCCTTCCTGAGTGCTGGGTTTGAAGGTATGCATAACCATGCCTTGCCCAAGCTTTTAAACTGTGATAATCATTAACTAACAGTTTTGGGGTTGGAGAGTTGGCTTGGTGGTTGAGAACATTGATTGTTCTTCTAGAGCTCCTTGGTTTAATTCCTAGCACCCACATAGAGGTCCACAGCTGCTTGTAACTTCAGAGCCAGGGAGGATGATGCCCTTTTCTGGCCCCCAAGGGTACCAAGCACATACATCATACACAGATATATATGCTGGGCAAAACATTCATACACATGAAAACAAACAAACAAACAAAACTAGAACCAAAACCAATTTTGTCATTATTTGGCTTTTTTCCCCTATCATGTACATCTCTGCTGAAGTTCTCCAGGGATTCATGCATGCTGACCACATTCCACCCAATCGTGTGAATCAGTTATCTTATTGTTAGAGTCACCATTTAAAGTCCTGGTTGATGGTTGAACTCTGGTGATTTCTGGATCTAGCTCTGATGGCATTGACACTTTACTGTGGGTGGTTTCCTCCCCCTTTTGGTTATCTTATAACTTTATTAAGTGCTGAATATTGGATCTGAGCACATAACAAAGATTGAGATAGTGGTTTTTCCCTAACTAATTATTTGTTTATTTATTTTATGTGTATATGTATGGGTAGGTGTGTGCCATGGAGCACTTGTGGAGGTCAGAGGACAGCTTACTGTATTTGGTTCTCTCCTTCTCCTAGGTGGGTTCTGAGGATTGAACTCAGGTTGTCAGCATTGATGGCGAGCACCTTAATCTGCTGAGCCATCTCACTGGCCTGAGATAATGTTTTTTCATTTGTATTTCAGGATGGCATTAATACATAACTGGGGATGACCTTGAACTTCTTAATTAATACATAACTGGGGATAATACATAACTTAATTAATACATAACCTTGAACTTCTTGATGTTCCTCTGCCTCTCGAGCACTGAGTACACAGTTGTGCACCACCACCAAGCCTGGCTTATGTGGTCCTGAGATTGAACCCTGGGCTCTGCGCCTGATAGTCAATCATTCTATCCAAAAGAGCTGCATCACCAAGCTGTCTCTGGACATTTAATTTAATTTAATTTAAATTTAATTTTTTTGGGGGGATTCATATTATTATTGTTAATGTTTTGTCTCATCATTTGGTTTTGTGGTCCTCAAAGGTGGACTGTGTAGGTAGCGTGAGAATGTTAAAAGGCATTCTTATGTTGTAGATATATCTTGATGTATCTGTCATGCTGTTGGTGTAGTGTTGAATTTGGTCAGTAATCACCTGTATTGTACCACAGGCTCCAGTTTCTCCAGGGTCAGTGATTCTTCATGCTCAGTATAGGGCGTGGTTACATTTGTCTACATTGAACTTCCTTTGTTTTACTTGAATTTTGCCAGATGAAAGTTAAAGAGTTGTATGTAGTCTAATTTCATGATTTTTATCTGTGTAATCAGCAGTCCTTAAGCGTTTTGCAGACTCCTAGGAAACTGCAGAGGTACTGCAGATAATACTAAAGTCAGCCATGTAGGGGCTGTTCAGCTGGGTGTGTGCTGACTACTGCTGGCATCACCCTCTCTTCTCCTTTCTTTGATTTCCTCATCAGTTCTTCGGGGCACTATTTAGAAAAAGCATTCTTCAGATTTTGTGCTTTGCCTGCGTAAATCCGCCCATGACTCTGTTGTCTCTGGTCCCCCTCCCCCCCTTTAATGCTTTGTGCTTGTTGGTGATTTGTGTTGTTCCTTATATGTTTATTCTGTGAGGATACCGCAGTTCCTCTAAGTCTAGGACTGGCAGAGTCCCACACCCCCTTCAGCCAAATTCCACCTATTCCATTGTCCACTAATGTCCTTTCTACCCAGCATCCCACACAAGAGCATGCATCTGTACAGGGCTGCTTGGGGCTGCACTGTCACTCTGTGAGTTTTATCTATTATTATTATTATTACTATTATTACTGCTATTTTAGATAAGAGCTCCCTGGCTACCTGGCACTTGCTATGTAGATCAGGTTGGCCTCCAACTCCTAGAGCTCCGCCTGCTTCTGTCTCTGGAGTGTTGGGATTGAAGGTGTGTACCACCACACCTTACAGCAAGACAGGGCTTTTTAAAGGTTAATTGAGGAGATTTTAAAAGTCGGTTTGAAACAGTTGTCCTTGGCTGCAAGGATCATTCACACATGTGGTGTGCAGTCCAAGGTGGACAGGTATTGCACAAGTATTTCGTCTGCAAGGTTCTGGCTGTGTTCCAGCAATTGCCTGTGGCAGCTCTTGTTATTTTGTGTGCGTGAGGTCCCCTTCTTGCTTGGGATCCTAATAAATCCCAGTGCTGCTTTATAATGACAACTTTATTCTGAAATAGACTAAGGGACATTTTATCTCTCCTTTGGGTTCAGTTCTAAGGGTTTTTGTTTGATTTTCCTTACAGTGGCCAATTTTCTTACCTCTGATATCATTGGAGCATCCCAACAGCTCAGCTCAATTCTTATCCTTTCTGGAGTTAGTCTGGCTTACAGGATAAGGACCCAAACTTAGAAGATTGCCTGTTCAGACATAAGTTCTGAATGTGGTTGTCTAGGTCACCCACCGTTCTGCCCAACTGTTTATATAACTCAGGGCTCCTCTCCTTAAGCTTTATAATTGGTCAGAATAACTCAACAAAGCACTTTATTGGTTGCTGATAGTTTATTATTAGTTGACAAACAGTTTAATGGAAGAGATGGCTAGGGTAGTGTGGTGTGTAGGAAGCCAAATTTTTATGACTTCTTTAGGCTGCCCCTCTCTTAGCACCTCCACATGTATAGCAACCAGAAGCCTTTGAACTCTGTTGTTTAGGGGTTCTTACGGAGGCTTGAGTTGAAGTTGAAAGTTACCAACCTGCAAAGAGGTAATCCAGAATTCTGGTGACAAGATTCCATCTTGAAGCTGTTCAGGACACACACTAAGAGTCTCTCTGTATGAAAGACATTGTAACTTAGGAGAGTCAAAGCTTGTAGTTCTGTTAGGAACTGGGGACAAGGACCAAATATATGGTGCATTTCCCACTGTGTGGCTTTTGTTAGAGAGAAGCCGGTGGTCTGAAGGAGCTTGAGAAGGCTGTGCCCGTGGGAATAATGGCAGATGGCATTCTCTTTTCAGTAGTGATTTGGAGAGACTCTTCTCAGATGAATTCTACTTGGTATTCTTATCTCATTGTCAACAAGGAAGATAAATACTCATTTTCATGTTCAAGAAAAGTGGATGCTGCTGCTATGAGGCCTTTGGTTACATGGGTACTTAAGATTCTGATTTCTCTTTCAGTCTGGCTGTGTGATATAGTCATTCAGATAAAGAATACATGCCACAGCATTTAGTCAAAGGACCTTTGCTTTCTTAACCTGCTTCATTTCGTATGCATTTACTCAAGAATTACCAAAGACAAGCAATCGTGAGACTTCATCTTTTCTTTTCACTAACCCTTGAGTGGTCACTAGATGGCCTGCTCGTATTGCGTTTTAACTTGGTCTGTTAGAGCACAAGGGAGTAGGCTTCTTGCCGCTGGTTTTAATCTAAAGTGATATTTTAAATGCTGTTTTTAAATCTACCAGGAACTCTGGATTTACTAGTGCTATAAATTATTTAAAGGTTTGTCTTCTTACAAAATGGTGGTTTAGTGCTCTAAATGGATTTTATACTGCACATAAAAACCAGACTTTGTAGCTCAGTTTTAAAGTGTTGCCAGAATGTCGTTTGCTCGTGCTTTAGATGTATGTAGTTGAGATAATAGAAACTTAATAGTTGCATGAAAATGTGAGTGAGCCCCAGCATTCAGTCTGTTGAGCTGATCTGGCTCCAGGAGAAGTGTAGCAAATATGTTGAGGAAAAAATGTGAAGTGTGGACTCACTGTTTATTAATAGGCTCGGCTGCTACGGGAGGATCCAGATGAGAGGACAAGAATCGCTAGTTTTAGATGGTGATTATTTGTCCTGCTCACAGTTGCCCAGATAAGGATGTAGATGTTGCATACATCGGTCATGTAGAGTGTTGAGTCAATTAAAACAGTTTTGTATCCATCTTGCATTTTAAATCAAATGAGTATTTGCATTCATGATATCTAGTGTTTCTGCCCTTGGAGATCTGAAACTCGGCCCTCATGCAGGGTGATGTGTAATATGTAAACTGTTCACCGGCCTCTGCTCAGGACACATGAGCAGCCCAGGACCCTATTAGTCTCACCTGGAATACTGGAGCCTCTCAGAAGGGGTGAGGTGTCTGGTCATAGGAAGACTTTCTCTGGTCAGCCTTGTGCGCTGTCTTTTGTTTGAAAGTCAGTTTGCTGAAATAACAGGGATTATATAAATGATAACAATGGTACAGTGTTTCTCATTGCTAGGTGAGGCTGTGGAAGTCCTTTGGAGTCCCAAATAAGCCATCATTTCATGTGGCAGGGACTCCGCCTTCTGCTCTCTCGGTATCCACACGTACTTTGAGGTGGTATTGGTCCTTTCGGGTGTTTAGTGTTTAGTGTTTGGAGACTGAGGTTTGTCCTTAGAATGTGCTAGGCTGTGTCTACATTCAACATAAGAAAATATGTATGGGTGTTTCGTCTGCTTGTATGTCTGTGCAGCATGTGTGTGCCCGGTGCCAGAAGAAAGCATTGGATCCTCTGAAACTGGAGTTACAGGTGGCTCTGAGCTGCCATGTGGGTGCTTGGAATTGAATCCAGATCGTCCGGAAGAGCAGCCAGTGCTCTTAAGTATTGAGCCATTTTTCCAGCCCTGTGTCTGCATTTTTTAAGGTTCTCTTTGCGTTTCTGATAATCAGTTGCCTCATCTCTATTCAAAGTCTACAAAGAGCTCTTTTCCACTGAGCAGATGTTCCGTCTTCCCCTTGACTCATGCCATTGTGTTTGTGCTAACTCCAGAAATACTAACTTTATCTTTCCAGAAGAAAACAATGGCAGACTCTTGACCTTTTATTTAGCATTGGTTATCCACCAGAAGAATCGCACACCCACATTGTAAGGCTAAAATGAATTTTATGAATATTGTTAGATATGAATCTGCAAAGGGAGGGATTTTGTTGAATGTTTGTGATGAAAAGTTATTTTGACTTAAAAATAAAACATGACACTATTTCTTCTTGATCTTGAAAAACATGATTATAGCTCCCTGTTGATATTTGAAAGCAGCACATGATTAAACTTGCATGTTTGCTGAAACAATGTGTGTGACAAAGTCTCCTGACTTAGTTTCTATGGGGAAACACTGAAGGATACCTTTAGAATTGAAATTCCAGCTCTAGCACCTATCAATTCAATTTTATGGCCTTGGGAAAATAACTTTATTTCTGGCCTCACTGCTTTCCTGCGTGAAATAGAACTGATAATAGAGCCCGCCTTAGAGTTCGCTGAGAACTCTGTCCGAGTTAAGGGCTGACAGCAGGAACTTAGGCGTGGTTCCTCATGTACGATTCTGGTGAGTATTATCGTCATCTTCATTTGTTACCCGTGTGCTAAGTACAGTGGAAAACAGTATAGCGGGGTTTGTTCATCTCTTGGGCCTTAGCTCCCTCCTTTGTGGAGGGAGCAGATAGTATAGTTTCTTCTGCCTTGACAGGTAGGTGTTAGGCCACGAAGCCTTTAGAACAGTGTGTTGAGGGCATATCTCTGTAAGTGTTAGCCCTACAGTTCAGACACCATGATGTCTTATTCTTACAATAGCCCTGGGGAATGGGTGTCTGGATGTTTTTTAAGTGGTTGAGGAAAAGGAGAAACCAGGCAGTGAGGTGAGGAATTCCATCAGGGCTGTATATTTAGAACTGGAGAAACAGATCACCGAGTATTAGGCAAAGAATATTCGTGTCTTCCTTTCTTTCATTGTATCAGTAAGGACATCAGAAATAACTGACGTACGGACTCCTGCCACCTTCTGTCTCTTCTTGGTTTGAAAATGTGTCCCTTAAATTTTGTGACTGGGGGGCTGGAGAGATGGCTCAGTGGTTAAGAGCATTACCTGTTCTTCCAAAGGTC
>LOJH01009560.1:0-13250 GCA_001685095.1 Ellobius talpinus
ACTCCCACACCAGGCCAGGTGTCCCTAGAGCACCATATGTAACTCTGGCTTAATACCATTTAATGGCTGCTTAGCTATGAGACTTACGTAACTTTTACTCATTTACCAACTTTGTAGTGAGTTGTTAATAAAACAGATTGTAAATTATTAGTATTTCTATTCACCATTGTGATGTTGTTCCTAAAGGGTTGACCAGAAGGTAGGTGTATGTTAATTCTCCACTAAAAATACCAATTATAACTGAGTTTGGAGCTAGATGTAAGAATTATATAAGTGTGTTGGTTGGTTTGGTAATCTAGAAGAACACTTTGCCATCTCAAAACTGACAAAAGTGACAGCAGGTAGAGGAGGAGGACTAGGAATGAGAGCAGTCAGCGGATGCAGTGGCACGGACTTCACTGAGCAAGAAGTCATTCCTAGTAAAACTAGAGGAAGCCAAAAACAATAACGTAGTTCTAGCTGTGATTCCTACTTGAGGAGCTGCACTCTACAGAGACCATCATTGAATATTTTAATAACTGTTAGGTAATTTTATAGGATAAAAGAATTAGCTTAGGTTGACAGCAGTCAGGAAAAGTATTTGTGTCATCATCATTGTACTGTACTTGATAAAGATGAGTTAGCATAAGTCAGTGCTTGAATATATTTTGTAGGATGATCCTTTATTGAAAACACTATTCCAGTTTGGTACTTCATTGTGTTTACATGGCACAGTTTGTAGTGTATGAGGGGCTGGGGCATATGGCTCTGTTGGTAAAGTTTGTCTCCTCACATGAAGCCCTAGAATTCCAAGAATTACATAAACTCGTGTGGTGGTGCACCTCTGTGTCCCAGCACTTGAGAGGTGGATCTGAACTTTAAGGTCACCCTCAACTACCAGTGAGCTTGAGATATACCTGGGCTAATCTGGCCCTGTAAGTAGTCCTCAAAAGGATCCTGTTCATTTAGCATCAGGAGTACACTAATTGTTTAGTGGTGACTGAAACTCAAATAAAAGTAAAATAATCCATACTATTTTAAAGTGTATTTAACCTTTTAAAACAAACCTTTACTCAAAAGTTCAAAATAGTATTTAGGGAAATTAAGATGTTTTGTTTTTAGCAAATTAATCCTGCTTGATAGTCCATTTATATTTCCTAAGATAAGCTAATGAGTGGTATTTCCTCACTCAGAAAGAGTTGAGAAAATTCATAATTATCAATGAGTAATAATTTACCTAAAATTTAAAATGTTCTGTTTCCTGAATATCTGAACTTAATTCAATCTGTAGATACTTGGTGAAATGAATAGTGAAGATTTTAATAAAGTAAATTTAAGATAATGTTAAATATATAGTATATAAAGTTTTCATCTATCTCAATTTTGAATGACCTTAAAACATTTTAACTTATTAGTGCATTTTCTCTTGTATTTCCTAACATTTAAAAATATGTTACATTTATTAATTTTGTGTATGGGCATTTGTGTGCCACAGCACATGTTGGAGATTAGAGGACAACTTGTGGGAGTTGATTCTCTCACTCTGCGAATCTCACTGATTGAACTCAGGTCATCAAGCTTGGCAGCAAGTGCCTTTACCTGCTGAGCTGTTTGTTCAGCCCTGTGTTTAGAGAACTCTAAATGTACACCTAATGATAACTGAAACCTTGTGATCTTTTATTTTTTTTTAATTATTCCCTTATAGAATGTTTCTCCATCCCAGAGAGATGAAGTAATTCAATGGTTGGCCAAACTCAAATACCAGTTCAACCTTTACCCAGAAACATTTGCTCTGGCAAGCAGTCTTTTGGACAGGTTTTTAGCTACAGTAAAAGTAAGTATTGTAAGATACACTCAGGCATAGCTTCTGTTCAAGGACTTCCATGTTAAACCGTAGGTCACTAGTAAACATGCTTTCGTGGCAGGTGGAGAGATCTTGCAAGGACAGTATTTATTTTGTTTTAAAATTTTGGAAATGATTCAGGTTTGGAGCTTTCCATAGTATTTAATGTATATTAAATACACTTTACATGTGAGCTAAATGTATATTTCAGTTTTAAAAACAGCAAAAGCTCATCTCAGTATAATCACTAATGTTGCTCTTCTCCTTTTCGAAATTCTAGGCCCATCCAAAATATTTGAATTGTATTGCAATCAGCTGTTTTTTTCTAGCTGCTAAGACTGTTGAAGAAGATGAGGTAATGAATCCTTCTAAGATTTATTCTTTATGTTTTGGTAGGTCTTGCTTGGAGGTTTTTTCATTTATTGTTAATGAAACCTTTATTTCTATGAGAGGAAAGGTTGGGAGCCAAGGAATGCCACAAAAAATGTCACATAAGAGTTTTATTGGGACAGACACAGAGGGTGGCTACCTCTGCTCTGAAGAAACACAGCAAAGAACTAAGGAGGCAGGTTTATATAGGAGGAGGGCTTTCTAGGGTGGCTTGAAATTGGTGGGACTCTGGCCTGATCTTGGTCTTTTTTCTCTGTAGAACGGAGCTTGGCCACCTTTGTCTGGTCTCCAGGGGCTGGACAAAGCCATTAGAGTAGTCTGGGAGCAGGGCCTGACCACTTGTGCCTATAGGGGTGTAAAATGAATACTGTCTTACATAAACTACAGTTTCAGTTAAGTGTTTAAATGTGTTGTCCCTCTAAAGTGCTTGCTTTAGAACATCAGCTATCTTTTTGAAATTTATTTTAATTTTATGTATAGTAGTGTTTTGCCTGAATGTATGTGTACTGTATGCATGTGTGCCTGGTGAACACAGAGGTCAGAAAACGGCATTGGATTCCCTAGGAGTTAATACAGTTGTGGCTCGCCATGTAGATATGGGAAATTGAACTTGGGTTCAGAAAGAACAGCCCCTGCTGCCACTTCTCCAGTTCATTTTATTTTTGAATTTTTTTCTATTACTTTACATTTTATTTGTCAGAACAAATACTGAAAATGAGTTCATTTCTGTCCTGAAATTGAGTTCATTTGTTTCCTGTTCCTTTTGCTTGGATAGAAAATTCCAGCGCTAAAGGTATTGGCAAGAGACAGTTTCTGTGGCTGTTCCTCATCTGAGATTTTGAGAATGGAGAGAATTATTCTGGATAAGTTGAATTGGGATCTTCACACAGCCACACCACTGGATTTTCTTCACATTGTAAGTATATCCAAAATGTTTAGTTCTTACTATGAACACATCATAGTCTTGGTCCAGTAACTTGGACAGAGGTTACCTGTTGATGTACTTTGTATGGATTTGGAGGAAACTTTGAAATTAATCAAGGAAAAATTAGATTCTGAAAATATATCGAATCACTGAATTACAAACTTGCATAGTGCCTGAGAAGTTATTTCTATGTATATTAGATATTTTCCTTAAATAACAATTTTGTGGTTTTTCTTCTCACCCCCACCCCCAGTTCCATGCCATTGCGGTGTCAACTAGGCCTCAGTTACTTTTCAGTTTGCCCAAATTGAGCCCGTCTCAACATCTGGCATTCCTGACCAAGCAACTACTTCACTGTATGGCGTGCAACCAACTTCTGCAGTTCAAAGGATCCATGCTTGCTCTGGCCATGGTTAGTCTGGAAATGGAGAAACTCATTCCTGATTGGCTTCCTCTTACGATTGAACTGCTTCAGAAAGCACAGGTAGCTACCAGCTTCACTTATGTTCTTCACACTTTTTGTTTCCTTAATGGAATTGAGAGCGTACTGTATGGTTTTAAAATATGACTAAGAGGGATTGGCAATTTAGCTCAGTGGTAGAAAAGGCCCTGGGTTCAGTTCTCATTCAGCTTAAAAAAATACCAGTTTGTAACTGGCATTTTCAAATGGTTTCAAATATTAACTACCTCAGTATACTGAAAAGTTTAGATAAGGAAAATTCTATTCAGATGTAGTAAAGTGATAGTGCTCTCTAAAACCCTTGTTCTACTCATGCCACTTGAGAATTCAGGTTTATATTTGCACATTGGTATCCATAGAGACTGATGAATCTAGTGCACAGCTCAGAGATGGTGATTTTCTTTTTATTTATTTATTATATATATGGTATTCTGCCTACATATATCCTATAGGCCAGAAGAGGGCATCAAATCTCATTACAGATGGTTGTGAGCCACCATTTGGTTGCTGGGAATTGAACTCAGGACCTCTGGAAGAGCAATCAGTGCTCTTAACCTCTGAGCCACCTCTCCAGCCCTGAGATGGTGATTTTCTTTATATATGTTCTGGGGCTCAAATTCCTCATTTAAACTTGTCTTTTCCTTAACTGACTTGATAGGATCTTAGAAATCAATTTACTCATCAATTAGTTTCAGTTTGGAGAATTTGAGTTATTAGATGACATAGAACTTGGTGGTTGTGAAGGCTAAAAAGGAGCAGGTGGTGGTTTGATTGCTGTATATATGTTGTGAGCTATCTGATATGGGTGCTGGGATTTGAACTTGAGTCCTCTGCAAGAGCAGTATGTGCTCTTATCCACAGAGCCATCTCCAACCCTTTTTGTTTTATTAACACCCAAACTGTAAAGAGTCTAGTCCAGGGCTGGAGTGGTGGCTCAGTGGGTGAAGTTCTTGTGTGTAAGCATGAGTACCATCCTTTGGGACCCTGCATGATGATGGCTAGTTCTGGGCGTAGTTCTATCCTTGCTAAGTCCATCTGTTTTTATTTAGCTCAGAATGTAAGGTCTTGTTTCTTTGTAAGTAGACCCATGATGAGACCTAGACTTGAGGTTCTAGTATCAGAAGCCTTACATCAGATCTGTCAGTGTTGCCCCTCCCATGTTCAGCAAGTACTCTGCCATGGAGTCACACCCCATTCTGCATGCATTTTGTTCTGTCTTCACTCTGCCTGTGCTCCTTCTGAACTTGGCACATGTTCTGATATTTGAAAGGCAAACTGCCTCTTCCTCTTAGGCTCCCCCTACCCAGCCCATTCTAATGCTCCTGTGTCACTGTGCATCTCCACACTAGGATGGCCACATCTTTCTCTGTACTCCTTTATTGTAGTTTATTTCTATGACTATGCTCATGTCCTCTACTTTCTTACCTATAGGGACCCACCCTGATTATTATATCAGATAGTAATTAGGTGTGAATTCTGTTGTGGTCTCTCTAGCTGCCTAAGGAATGGTCAGAGTAGATGTTCTTATTTAAAACTCGAGGATTAACTAAGTCCTGCCATGGACTCTTGGTTACTCTTGAAAGGTGCCTGATATTCCAACAGGTATTTTCAGTGTTTCATGCTGCTCACCACGTGGGGGTTCTCTGGGACCTATCACATGTGTCATGCTATTCTGCTCCACAGCCCCCTGGTCAGCTGTAGTTAGTAATATTTTTGACAGTGGTTACTATATTGAAATGGGGAGAGACGGTCATAAAAATGGCTAGTAAGGTTCTCAGAGCTGATAATAGATGGTTCATTTTAAATGCTTAAATTTTAAGAGAAATATCAAGGACTTGTTTGCATCCAGAGTTGGTAATTGTAATATATGTACCTAAAACAACAAGTATACTTTACTACAAAAGCAGAAGATTGGGGCTGACTTGTTTTAAAAGGACAAATTCATATTGTGCAAGATTAGGATTTATTTTGGACAAACTTTGTTTTGGGACCCCAATGGAAAGCAGAGTTCAAATAGAGGGTATTTATTTAATGTCTAATGTCTTAACATCTTTTTGTAGTGATATGGGGGGCGCAGGCCTGCTTTTCGTCCCGCCCGGCTCCCACACGGCTAGCTTAGGCCCGTGCTCCCCCTATCACTACATCTTTTGATAGTCTTCACCTCTAAAAAATAACTCTCAGGGGCTGGAGAAATGGCTCAGTGGTAAAGAGCACTCTGGCTGCTGTTACAGAGGACCCCGGTTCACTTCCAAGCACCCACATGGCAGCTCACAACTGTCTGTAACTCTTGTTCCAGTAGACCTGACGTCCCTGGAACACAGGCATGCATACATATAGGCAAAACCTCAATGCACATAAAATGAAAATAAATCATTAAAAATAACTCATTCCTCTTTTTCGTCAACAGAGATAAAAGTGCTCCTTTTAAATACAGTTTCAGGATCATGACCAGTGTACAAGGGGTTAGAATATTTGTGGCACTTTTACTCTTTCAGGATGCTAAGTGCTTGTCCATTGTGATTTTCTGTTTGTTCTCTTTTATATGCTGCTTGAAATGATTGGAAGCCTCATTTCTTACCTGCTATTATTAGTTTTTAGCAGGGCCTACATCACTGTGCTAATAATTAGATCTAGTCCATATAAGCCGAGCCACCTGACCTGAGTTCAATCTCTAGAGCCTGTGGTGGAAGGGGAGAAACAGACTGACTGCACAAAGTTGTGCTCTGTCCTCCATGTGTGTGCCATGATATACGTGCCCACTCAGACATGAGCATGCATGCATGCACACACAAGAATAAAAGTAAAAACAAAAACTTAACAGTTAGGGACTATTAATATGTCTTACCATAGTACCTTAGGAAGTTCTTTACAAAGCGGGGGAAGGCTAAGTGAACCAGGGGTGAATGCCAGGTTTTCTGTTACATATTCTGATAGTTTCATAATTCTGATAATTCTACGTGTGTATCCTTCCAGTTGATTCTTGATTAACACGGTGACTATATTTAGTGACCAGCTAATGTAACAAAATGTATTCTTTTTGTGGAATTTATTTCCCGTAGGATTGCAGACAATTCTGCTATGTAGAGCAGGCTTTGTTGGCATAAGTTATGGGTAAGAAATGTGCAAAGTAAGCTGAGTGTGATGGGGCACACCTGGACCCCAGCACCGGGGAGGCTAAGCAGGAGAACCAAGAGTGGCAGCCAGCCTGAGCTAGAAGCAGAAAAAAAGAAAGACAAGGAAAGTAACTTCATAGTGCTATAAAATATACACGCACAACAGGGACAACTTGATCCTCGTACTTAAATGGCTAAGATAAGCTTTCTGGAGGGAAAAGCATATAGACGCAAGTAAGCTAGGGAAAAGTGGGAAGGGGCCAATTTGTGTGTTAGACAGACTTGGCCTGTTTGCCAGGAGCGTAGAGTGTCAGTGTGGGGTGCACTGGGAAGGAAGGTTGGTCAGATTTATAGAGAGCCTCATTCCTAGCATGTTAGAGAGCATGTGGCTTGTTCTGAAGGTACTGCCACACTGCTGAAGAAATTGGGATAAAGGAGAAGTGGATGGTGACAGGTCATTCAGACAGTGCTACAAGTTAAAATGAAGGCAGACACTTGGAAGGCAAAACTTTGAGGTCCTTCCATTGTACTCATTTAGTATAAAGCAGTAGTTCTCAACCTTCCTAAAACTGCGACCCTTTAATACAGTACCTTGTATGGTGATCCCAACCATAAAATTATTTTTGTTGCTACTTCATAACTAATTTTGCTACTGTTAGGAATTATAATGTAAATATCTGTTTTCTAGTGGTCTTAGGTGACCCCTATGAAAGGGTCATTTGACCCCCAGGGGATCATAACCCACAGGCTAGAGGGATGGGTACAACGTAAGGCCTAAAACTTGAGTCTTGCAGTCACCAGATGCAAGGCTAGATGATTATGATCGTATGCTTGACTGTGAAGGCATGTTGAAACAAACATATGACCATGGAAATTGGGGGAGTTCAAGAGGTTGAAGGGGTCAAGTGTGTGTGACTCCAGAAAGGATTACTGTCTGAACTACCACAAAGGATAACAACAAAATGCATATCCCAAACTATGTAGTTATGTAGTGTTGTTAATAAAGTCTTAACTGTTTTCTGTAAAAATGTGACATTTCCAGTTGTTTAAAAAAATACTCATTTTTCTGCTAAGCAAACTTCCCATCATCTTTAATGGTTTCCATTGCTAATAGAGCAGTGAACAAAGAAAGTTTCTGTTGATATTAAGTGCCCAGCACACAGGTGCAGATTTATGCTGAAGCACGGATATAAGCATATTTCAGAAGACTGCTTGAAGGTAGGTGAAAGAATCAGTGAGTGAGGTAGAAGATGTGGTAGAGAGAAAAGAAAGCTCAAGGGAGAGAAGGCACAGGATGGAACAGTGGCTAGTAAAGGCAACAGTGGACTGTGTTAGTTAATGATCGATGTCGTTTTGTTTATTTCCTGGTCCAGATGGACAGCTCGCAGTTGATCCACTGTCGGGAGCTGGCAGCACATCACCTTTCTGCTCTGCAGTCTTCCCTGCCTCTAAATTCCGTTTATGTCTACCGTCCCCTCAAGCACACCCTGGTGTCCTGCGACAGAGGAGCGTTCAAATTACATCCCTCCTCTGTCTCAGGCCCAGGTTTCTCCAAGGACAACAGCAAGCCAGAAGTGCCAGTCAGAGGTACAACAGCCTTCTACCATCACCTCCCAGCTGCCAGTGGGTGCAAGCATACCTCTGCTAAACGCAAAGTGGAGGAAATGGAAGTGGACGACTTCTATGATGGGATCAAGCGGCTCTACAATGAAGATAATGCTTCAGAGAATGTGGGTTCTGTGTGTGGCACTGATTTATCAAGACAAGAAGGGCATGCTTCTCCCTGTCCACCCTTGCAGCCTGTTTCAGTCATGTAGTTTCAGGTGTTACCTTCCGGTGCACACTAGGGCTGACAGTAAAAACCAGGAAAGGCTGTAGAGAAGGGCATGTGCTTTATCAGACTGAAGTGAGCCAGGATAAAAGAAAACTAAGTGCCCTTTTTGTTCCTTTGTGTGGCTACTTACAATTCAACATTATTTAATATAAAGGCATATATTTATAGACTCAAGATCCAAAATATATCTAAAGGTAAAGTCCTTTGCACTATGTCAGTTCTACTTTTTTCTTTGTTAAAATAATAGTTTGCCCCATATCCAAAAAACTAAAATAAAAATCAATGTTTAGGGGGGAAAGTTGCAAAATTCAATGCTAGAAACCTTGTTTCCAGTGTCCTCGTTTTTCTCTCGCCTTTTCTTGCCTCTCTGTTGGATACTTAATAATCTTTGTGCTTGATGTATGTGTTCCGACTCCCACTGAATAGGTAGCCCCAACTTCTTTAAAAAAGCAATTCAGTAAGCAACTTTTTGTGTGGCATCCATGGCTCAAGTTGGTTCAAAAAGGGCACTTTGAAGCTATCCTCATGAAGCAATGGTAACTGAGAAAGTTCTCTTACTTTGTGTGTCTCAGTTTAAAAACAAAGATGACTGGGTTTGTTTTTTTTTTGACCTTTTTGCTTATCTTAAAGCTTAAAAATGGCATGTAATTAGGACATTTTGAGCATTTTTGACATTTGCATAAAGAATTTCTTACAAAGTTAATATATCTGGGTGCTCACCAAAGAAACATGTATGTAACACATACTTGGATTTTTGTAACTGATCTGTTCTCATTCTTTTAAAATGAGTAGGAGCAACTGTCTAGCTATGGGGCAGCCCTGATTGGAGTCTAACTTATAATTGAATTCAGTACCCTAGTTTATATTAAGCTGTCAGGATTTTCTTGATAAGAATTTATTCCCCTTGTTTTTCTCTGAGTGACTTCCGCATCCTGAGCTCCCTTTGCAGTCTGAAGAAGGCACTGTAGTCTGAACCATGGACTGGTGATAAAGCCTCTGGTAGCAATAAAATGTTGTCCTTAACCCTGGTTTCTGTAGGATCTTTTGTTTATTTATGGGACGGTATGGTTTCTGACTTCTTGGGCACTTCATTTTCAACCAAGGAAAGCAGTAAAAAAAACTTAAGAGCAATCTTTGACCACAGGGTGTGTGCCCTTTAGTGTTTTCTTGCTGGTGGGCTGTGAACCTTACAGTTAACAACTGGTTAATGGGATGGTCTATGAGGGTAGACTCTAGTCTACATATAGGTAATATTTTTATTTAGCTCATTGATTTTAAGTTTACCAGGTCAACATCTTTTTAGAAACTTGTAGAAGACTTAACTGTACATTTTATATGACCTTAAAAATCCAATTGGGGAAACGTGTGTAAGGATGGGAGTTGGGAGAGGTGGGGAAAAGTGAAAAAATGATTTGTGTGCAAGGGATTAGTGTCAGATACTTTCATAAAATTCTGATTTTCAGCTTTCTTGATTCTGAATTAATGGGAGCTCCAGGTTCATAATGTTTATGATATGAATGGAGCCCCCCCACACTCAGATGGTATAAAACTTGTCTAAAAGTCTGCATAGCTAATCTATAATCCAGAAGCTGCAAAGTGCAAAAGCTGGGAGACAGTAGGTCTTCAGGTTTCTTAATGCTGATGGTAACCTGGTGCTGGCATGCAATTGTGGTCCTAGCTACTAAACAGAGGGAGACAAGAACATTGCTTTAGTCTGGGCTGCCCAGGCAGTAGTGAGATCTCATCTTGAAAACCAGTAGAGTGAGTGTGGAGTATTGTTTCCATGGGACACTGAAACAAGTGAGCTTTTGGTTTGGTTCAGTGGTTACAATTGAAAGCTCCTCTCCTTTCAGCTAAATCTAGTAAATATCTGGAGCCCTCAACCATCCCTCAAAACCCACTCTTCAGAACTTCAGCCTGAGACCCAAAGCAAATACAGAATACTAGCATTTCAGTGAAGAATATTCCTGTATTAACATTTGTTGCTTTACCTGGAGCTTTTCTTAGTCTGCCTTAAGCTGCTCAGGTTACTTGGTATCGCATTGCAAACTACCAAGGTTTAGAAGCTTGAGCTTCCTCTGTTCTAATTGTCTGCTGCCTCCTGGTGGTTAAAAGGTGCATCATCCTTGAATCCTCCAGAAAGGAGGCTGTCAAAGGATGGGCATGCTAACCAATGTATGAAATCCCCAGAAAAAGCAGGATTTGCAGGTTGAAACTAGATGCAATTGACTGCATCCTCTAAAAGATGGGTGAGAAGTTGGTTATCTGTGGAGAGCAGAGAATGCTTTCTCTACAAGAGTAAGGGGAGCTGGGACAGTGGTCCGTACCCCAACTGGAAGGTCGCATACATTTCTTGTTGGTGTTTCTGACACCATGGTTGGCTGAGGGAAGGTGGTGAGAATTTACAGGTTCCCACCTTACGGCTTGCCTGCTTAAGAACTGTCCCAGTGGCTGCTGTGTCTCCTTGACATGCCTGCTTTACTCAAGATCCTGAAGTGAAGCAAGCTGTACTTGAGCATCACTGCCCAAACCAATGTGATAGCCTCTCCCTTGAAGAGAAGATGTGGTTAACGCTATCATGCTCCTCCAACATGCTCTCAAGGGGAGAGGGAAGGTTCTTTGTCAATGCTCTCACCATCCTGAAGTATCTTCATACCACAAACATTGAGGGGTGAATGATGTTCAAAGTATCTCACATCTTCACCTTTTATCTGACAGGAAGTTCTAACAGGAATGCTATTTCTGAAAGCCCCCAAGTTCTTTTAAGCTATGTTAATGAGGTCTCCTATACCCATTATTAAATAATGATTTGAGTTCTGCCCACTAGATGGTGCTCTCAGGCAAAGAGTAAGTCATCTTTTTAACTTGGTGAGAAATTGAATTGTTTGGATTGACTGGTACTAGTAGGCAGATAAATGATCAATCACCTGGTTACTAAGTCCCTCTGATACATCCTAATGTTTTGTGGTTATAACTTAGTCCATTTCAGGGTGTGTGTATGTGTGAGTGTGTAAGCTTACTGTGGTGTATGTGTATGGATAGAGGTCAGAAGACAACTGGAAGCAATTGGTTTTCTCCTTCCATCATTGGGGTCCCAAGCTAGCGCTCGGGTCTGCCAGAATACTTACTGAGCCATCTCATTGGCCTTTGGGGTTGCAGTTGTACATGGCTTATGGTATATATACGTGTGGGCTTGTGAGACTGAAGCAATTAGCAAGGGGCAGGTAATGGTTACATACCAAGTCTCAAGCAAATAACCCAGAACCAATAGTATACATCAAGCGCCCTGATGAGTAAGTTGTGTGTATTTCCACAAAGGACATTAGAAATAAAGGTGTGAAGGCATCCCCAGATCCCAGGGTCTTGCTGCTTTTGGTTTGAGTTGGATTTAACCGATCATTGGGACATAAGAGATGAAGTTCATACATTTAGAGCAGTTGTCACTAAGGAATTAAAGTTTTCTATTCCTGATTGATTTGTTTTCGGATACACCGATGTATAAGATGCAGATGTAGGACAGAGATAAACTGCTTGGGCCCGCTCTGTTACTTTCTTTGAAAAAAAAAAAGGCATTAAGAGGTAACCAAGAATGTCTTACCTGCTGTAGAAGTTCTGGGTTGAGAATAAAAAAGAACAACTCTTGACTCAGTATAACCTTCATAGTCTGTCAAATGCCAGAACTGTTTTAAGCTTATTGTGTTACATGTAGCTAAGAAGGAAAAAGAACTAACACCTCTATGTGCAGTGAACTTGCTGCTCGTTTTGTGGAAACGGTTTAAGAGTAGGACACTCCAGAATGAAAACCAGTGTTAGCAAACAGCCATGAAATGTGCTTGTGGGAGGATGGAGCCCTGTCGCTTTTCAGAATAAGATTTGTCCCTGATAGATGAGCAAGAGACATGGCAGGCACCCCTTTCCTTTGCTCCAAACACTTGCTGTGCTTAGGAGGTACACACTGAGGGATAAGTACAAGTAAGCATGTGGCTACATTCTCAGCTCCTGGTATGGGCCAGGCACATGGTACACAATACAGTATTCAGAGGGGGAAGGAGTAGATATGGACAGCCTAGGAAGAAGAGCTGTCCCTGAATCTCGCAGAGAAAACGTACTGAGCCCAGCTTTTTATGGGATGTTACTCCATTCTTCTAAGTTGTGCTTTGTGAGAAAGGGTCAAGCTCATGGGAACAGCCTCTGCTCCACTCATTTGGCAGCCACTCATTTGGCAGCCACAGTTGTTTCCAGAGGACTGAAAGGAACCACCAACAATGAGGCAGACATGGAATTTCTGCATCTCTCGTGATGTTCTGTCTGCAGGTTGGAAACAGTGAGGCTGGATCAGGAGGGAATGGGCATTCAGGCTCAAATGAACACATTGATTCCTTTCACTAGTCTGAGCATGGCAGTTGCTTGCTAGCGACTGATCTGAAAGCTAGATGGTAGCTGACATGAAGGACTAGGTGTCACTATAAACATTCAAGCACAAGGATCTTTGAAGGAGCCACAGTGCCCTGTTGATCTCCATGGCAGAAAGATAGTATCTGCAAAGCAAAAGGCTTTGTGTAGGTCATTAAATACGGTCACAGTTGTATTTCTTTAACATCCAGAAGTGATTGCCCCGTAGTCTGTCTCAATGGCAAACAAAAACAACTCTAGAAAGTTCCGTATGATTGGTGCCCTCGATGCTGACATGTCTGGATGTTTGGTTA
>LOJH01009560.1:13560-28304 GCA_001685095.1 Ellobius talpinus
GTCTCAAGCAGAACACCTAGACTTTATATACCTAGATAAGCAAATATTTGAAATTGAGTAATATTTTTTGAAGTTTGAGTGAAAAATAAAAAGGCTGTTGCCATCAGGAACAGGTTCTAGTAGCTGGGTTCTGTTTTTCTTTCCCACAATCTAGATTAGGATAAGCTAGCATGTTTATTATTGCTTGTGATTGTCCTCAGCATAATTTCACAGGAGGACCTGAGGACCCACCAGTTTTGGCAACATGAGAAAAGGAGCCACCTGAAGCAAAATGCCAGATGAATGGCAGTCTATCTTAGGAGACAGGTCACAAGGAGTTCCACAACCAGGGTCACCATGGTCACTGAAGAAGCTAGCTTGTTTCAAACTCCCTAACCCCAGGAGGATGAATGAAGGGAAAAACAATAAAACTAGACAGTCTTCATAGGCAGAACTCTGCTTCCAGACTTGATTTTTAAACATTGCTCACACTATGATATGAAACAGAATGCTTTTCAAAACAACTGATAGTATAAAATTGATATTAAATGACTGAAAGAAGATAAGAATTAAGCGAATTATACTTAGTGTTTCAGCGTGACCTCATGTTTAACAGTAATAGTCCGACATCAAAGTTGGTACCTACTCCCCTTCCAGTAGTCACAGCCCTGAATTTCTTTCTGCCTTTGTACACCGTGAAGGCACATGCGGGTCTCTTGCTAGCTGCAGTGGAACTGACTTTACTTACAGTAAGGAATACTTTCTAGGAATGCAAGCTGCTTGCCAACAAACACATCCAGTTGCTCGAAGGGACCACTTTCCAGCAATCAGAACAATAAGGACTACTGTCTTCAGTGACCCACAGAAGCACTGTTCCTTTCTTATGGAGGGAACCACTCCAAAGGATTCTGACCAAATGTAACTCCTACATAGGAGATGAAAATATTTTAAGATG
This sequence comes from Ellobius talpinus, assembly GCA_001685095.1. Classification (NCBI taxonomy): domain Eukaryota; kingdom Metazoa; phylum Chordata; class Mammalia; order Rodentia; family Cricetidae; genus Ellobius; species Ellobius talpinus. Next base: position 14,495 of record LOJH01009560.1, read on the forward strand.
CAAACAAGCAAAGCTATAGCAAGTAGTGATTTTGGAAGGTAACTTCATTCTTGACACTAGATAGGCCTTGACTTTTGTCTGAGAGGTGACTAAGTGTCCTAGCCTCGGGCCTGACAGACCAGGTCTGCATTGGAAATCACAAGCTCACTCAACTGGCACAAGTGTTTCTGGATGTGGCCGGGCTTTAAGTAATCTGGTGCAAACGCTTTGATTCTTAGCAGGCCTTTTGCAGATAGTACAGGGGAAAAGCCATGTGAATCCCTCTGAGAAGACAGGAATTGAACCCTTGTTACCAATGAGTTACTGGGTGAAGGGATATATACATTATTTGGTGTTCGTGATTTCAAAAAAAAAACCCAAAAAAAACCCAAAACCATGGACAGGAGGTCAAGTAGGGCTTCAGAACAAACAGAAAGGCAGGGACGGGCCAGAAGTTATTTTAAGATATCTTTAAATATAAATTGAGCCTCAGAGGCAGAAAAGTCATTTACCCAACACTGGCACAATTCAAATGTAATTAATTAAGACTTGTAGATCAAAACTCTAGTAACAAAAAGGGGCATTTTCAAATTGCATCTAAGATAAGAACATATTAAACAGAATTTTGAGCCTTAAAATTAACAGTACTTCCCCTTGAAGTGAGCTTAAGACTGGCATAATTTTTGATACCAAAACTAAGTTTGAATAACAAGTACATAAAGCAGGACTGGCTAGCTGGAATTCCCCACCCCCAAAACGAACAGAACTCCCTCTTCAGACAGTTTATATAAGGGGTGCAGATAACAGAGTCAAATAAAAACGGCTGCTGAACTTAAAGGAAGATGCCCAGTTCTTTCTCTCAAGAGGCAGATGGTCAGCTGAAAAGTAAAAACACCGTATCAATAGGATGTTCCAGAGGAAAAACTGCAGCCACCTCTGTACATGCAATAGCAAAATTTATATATTTCTGAAACAACCCACAAAACTAACAGAAGAAGGAAAGGGTTGTCCCGCTCTTATGACCTGCTGATGGCTGAGGATCCTGAGGGGCTGGTGAGAGTTGCCCAGGGGATAGAGATGGGGGTACCATGAGCTAAGAGTGCTCCACAGGTATTGACCACCTCAAATGGGTTACATGCTCTCTTCGGTCCATAAGGTCTTAGATCAGGAAGTTCAAGAAAATGGCATCTAAGCAAGAGGATTCCAGCCCAAGTCCCGGAGTCAGGGCCCAAGTTCTCTATTTCACTCTTTTAATTAATATTATTGTCACTATTTTTGGTAGTTGAAGTCACTTCGGTAGCCACTGAAGGTGGTGGTTTGTAAACAGACATTGACAAATACAAACAACGGTGGAATATTTGACCCAGACTTTAAAAGACAGGAGGCGTTGGCGGAAATGAGGTAACTCTTCCCAAACTCGTATGAGCAGGCAGCTCCTGCTCTTCTAATGCTGTCCATTAAGAGAGAGTAGGGCTTGGCAACGGGATGGCTACATAAAGAAGAAGCTACAGAGAGAAAAGAGAAAGGTTCAGATTCAAATTGATTCTTAAAGCCAAAAAAAAAGCGCTTCTTTACAACTAGCTGTGAAGGTAGCAGTGTGTCAATTGAAGGGTCAGGTCACGAAGCACAGCTGGGAGGAGGGGTGTGGTGGCAGTATGGATACCGGGACCAAGGGAGGGAAGGATGCCTCTGCTGGACACTGTGGGTCATGGATGCACTACAGGCAGGGACAGGAAGGGACGGGTGTGGGGTGAGGACACCTTAGGGCAAGTGTCTTGGATGGAGAAGCTGGGCCAACCAGACACCACTGAAGTCCACCACACAAGGCAAGGAAGCGGGAGACAGTCCATCCCCATTTCTTTCTGTGATGTAACAATCACGTGTGTGTACAAAGGCATGTCAGGCAGGGACTGAAAAGAACTCACAAACGAGCACACAGAACAACAGTTGGGTAAAAATATATTTCCCCGCTTTAAGATCTTGGCACTAGTGATAAATGCATAGGTCAACTGTCAGCACACCACGTTCACAGACACTGGAGTTACTCAGCGGGCTGCCGAGCCAGCACTTTCATACTTGCAGGAACGGTGACGCTTCACATCAATACAATTATTTTAGTTCTTAAAAAAAAGACACGTGTTTAACATGCAGCTTACATACATGACAATTCTGCATTAACACTGAAAGAATACACAACAGTTTAGAAAACATTGGTTATCTTCAAACAGCAAAAACAACAGTTCCTACCACTACAGTTTAAGGCATATCAGCATATTTTAAAATCAAGAAATAGACAAAAGTTCTAATGCTGTTCACAGCTTAATTTTCAATTTATTTTCAAAAATTCCCTTCACACCTACATACAAACTAGACTCTATAGGTCATAATTCAGGTAACAACTCCATAATAAACGTCCTGTCAGTGCAACTAGGACTTTTGAAAATGGACACCTGACAAGTCCAGACCCTTGTGAATGGCAAAGGCAAGGGATTCAAATGGACAGTTCCGGTAGGACCACACAGAGACAGCATGATTTGGGGGGAGGGGCTGAACACAGACTCGGCAGAACACTTAGGGTGTGGGGGTGTCAGGAAAGTGAGACAGCCAAGTCCACCCATCAGAGGCGTAGAGGATGGAGAGGAGGCAAGAGCTGTTGCTGGTGAGTAGAGGAGGAGAAAAACGAGAAACCCGTGCCCAAAATCAAGTGGAATGGTTCCCCTAGCTGAGAGATGCCCTTTGAGATCAATTGATACAGAGCCCAAGCCGGAAAAATAGTCCTGACCTGGCATTGAAATTCTCCTGCTGGCCATTCCGTCATACCCTGCAGCACAGAACAGCTACAGGGAGCGCAGATGCTCAGGGAGAGGCCAGCCAAAGCTGTCTGACAAAAAATAAAAATAAAAACGAGTGGCCACTGTGCAGTTAGCACAAAGGAGAGACCATTAGGGCTAAGATCCAAACCGTAAGAGTACAGAAGAGCCGCAGAGACATTGTTTTCTTGATTTTTATCCAGCGGTTTGCAGGAGTTTCCTTCTCCCAGTGTCAGAATCAAAGGCCGACCCTATGGTGCTCTGCAGAACGGTGGCTGCAGTCAGTAACCAACCCCCTACCTACTTCCACTGAGATCAAGAGGAAGCAAAAACTGTGGGGCAAAATAGAAATGGGGCCGGTATAGATGTTTTCACTTAAGGAAAAAAAAAAGATTACTCAGACTGTACCCTCAGGACCCTTTCCAAAAGAAAATCATCTGTCCCAATTGTTTTCCCTCATCTGAAACAGAAAGATCTCCGAGTCTTAGTCCTGTACTTACATGCAAAGGCGAAAGCATATCCAACTAGATTTGAGAGTATCGTTTATTCCGTGCAGAGCCAGGGACTACTGTGAAGAAAGGCACAGATACGGAAAGAAAAAGAGCAGCAGTAACAAACTACGGGAGGCTTGGGAGCAGTGGGAGGAAACAGTTTCAGAAGCAATATGGTTTTGTTTTTAACTTTTTTAGGATTCTCTTGTTTTTTTATTCCCTGACTCTCCATAGGTTTTATTTTACTGTGAAAAAATTAAATGCCAAAAAAAGGAGAAAGAAATCCAATCAATAATCTTGGCATCAAAAAGTCAACTGGATGGTTTTAAAAATTTTTTTTGCTGAGCTTATCTTACAAAGCTTTTAGGGATGTGAGAAATCAAATGCAAACGGTTATTTTCTATTACAAGGCACAAAAAAACCGGCTCACACAAGCAGTGGCTGGAGCAAGCATACAACATGAATACTCAAGCTCTTGTGTGGTGCGCAGCGAAGAAGCAAATCAGCCACAGTTAGTGAGCATGCCGTTAGTGCCTGCTGTTCCACAGCCAGCTAGAGAGATGGAAGCAAAGCCAGGGTCTGTCTAGGGGTACCTCAATCAGTGAAGGCGGTGGCGGTGGCAGCAGTGGCTGCTCTGTGGCTTCTGTCCCAGCCTGGCCTGCACCCCAGTGAAGCCAATTTCCTTACTGTGCCTAAAGAAGCCTAAATCAGCTTATGAAAGACCACCGCTTTCTTCTTATGACTGGGAAATGTAGAAAGAACATGAAAACTTGGCTGGGACCAGACAGGGGCTGGCTGGACAATTCTCTTTTTATCAGTGTGTGTCACGGCGGGAGATGCAGCAGGTTTTACCCGACTCGCATGAACTGCTGATGTCAGAGGGGAAATGTGGAGGCGAAAGACTGGGTTCATGAGAAACGTCAGGAGAGTGGGAAAAGCCAGGGGATCGTGTTAGGATGGGGCAGCCAAGCAGACGACAAGAGGACAGGAGAGAGAATGCGCCCTTCTCCCCTCACACAGCAGGCAGATGGGCGTGTCCTGGCACATGAGTTAGTGCTGGGGGGGGAGGCAGAGTGACTGATGACCCCAAGAGACAGAGCAGGCAGAACTAGTCACAGTGAGGGGGGGGAGTGTGGAAAATTCCTTAGAGACAACTGGGTCTCAACACGAGTAAGGAGCTGAACTGAAGCTGAAGCTGACCGACAGCCTCATCATCCTCTACATTGAGTAATGGTGCATTGGGCTCAGTCCCATCCTGCCTTAAACTGAGGACATCCTTTCTGATTTGTGCTACGGAGAATACATTGGACAGCAACCTTTCTATTTGAAGTTTTTATGGCAGTTTTCTTCATTGCAGCTCGTGAAAATTTGGCTTACGGCAAATGCCAGGTGTGGGAGGAGGGGCTGGAGAAGGGTATACCCCCTCACTGTAAGTGGGGAGGGACCCAGTGTCCTCAGTGGAAGGTTCTTCAGCTAAGCAATACTTAATGAGCTGCTCTTTGGGATCTGGGCCTGTGAAAGCATTGAGGGCTCCCTGGCGGAGGTGAACATAGCTATGTTCTTAACACCGGTCCACAGTAGCTCGGCCAGGCTTTAGAATGGGCATTCAAATGTGGACTCCATCCCTAAGAGGGTCTGAGCAGACCACAAGCTCGCGCCAAATAACCAAGCAATTCAATGAAAGAGTCAGACAAGCCGAAAGCTGACTATGATATCACTCAGCATTCTGCTTACTTTCCAGCCCACGCTGGGCTTGTGGCAAGTGTGGAGAAGAGCAATGAATTCAGGGGCTGCGCAAGCATGAGATGAATCATCAAGAAAATGCAAGTTGTTGTCATGGCTACTCAGGGTTTTAGTTCAGCTGCTGAGGCGGTGAGTTCTCACGTCAAACGTACAGGTAGTATTTTACCCCACTTTCCTTGGTCCAAAGTGACATACAAGTGACAGACATGCTTCCTGCTGCCACTTGGAACAGGCATACGAGGCAAATCATCGACTTTCCAGAAACCCAGTCCAGCCGCACGAGCATTTGCTGTTACCCCCTTGTTCTACGGTTTTCTATCACCCGACAACATTCAGCAAAATGAGCTAAGGGTTACTGGTGTGTGGGGAAGGGCGCAACACAAAATCAAACAGGGCACAGACGACAGAGATGCGCTATTACTGCCAAAGCAGGTGAATGCGGGAGCGTCCTTGGCTCGCCCGGCTTTATGTGAAGCTTGCACTGCAAGTTAAAAAAAAAAACAAAACAAAAAAGTTAGAGATGATAACAAAGTAAACAAAAAGAAAATTAGGAGCGCCAGCACCAGCATTCATCGATGGAGAATGCTCATGCAATTATGGGACGGACAGAAATTAAAAGGCAAAAAACTCGAGTAGGCTATTCTGCCGGAAAAGCAAAGCAAACCGTGAATACCGAATAGAGAGCACGTGCTCGCGTCCCTTTTGCATGGAATTTCTATCCAGGGGTGACTTCCTGAAACCAAGGCACAGTCCAGCGGAAGGACCAACTGCTTGGTTTGTTTTCTCAAATAACACTAAACCACTGTCTGTGAGGAGTGGAGATCACACTAGGACTGCAAAGAAACTTCATCTTCCACTTCTGGGCTGAGGGAGGAGTCAGAGAATAAATAGACAATAGGTGTCTCTGTCAGGTGACCGGGAGAAGAGACCTAAGGTAGCTTGCGAACTGAAATACAGTGGATGGAGGACATGCAACTGGCCTAGTTGGGCAGAGCTGAAAAGGAACACGGTCAGAGCTACAGCAAGGCCAGGAGCTTTCCCCCCTCTTTAAGACCAAAGCAACACCAAACCTGGGATCTGCAAGGCTAATTTTAGGCAACTCCAAACATGCAACTTTATTACTTAGCAAAAACCCAAACCAATTAAAAAAAAAAGTGCAGAGACGGCTGTGGAAAGTGCAGTCAGTGCGTGCCAGTTTAAATGAAGACTCAGTTTTCTCTGGGGTCAGATGCATCTCAACCAGCAAAAGCCTCCTGGCAACCGTGTAAATCATTTTCAGGAGAGCGAGGGGGACACCGTCCACTGTAAAATGTCCCCTCAGGCAGTCCTACCACAGTAGTGCAGCCCTGAATGAGGAAAGTGGCTTGGTGGCCAGAGATGGCAGAAGGTGGGGTACCACTAAGGCAGGGCCAAGGTTAGTTATACTTTGTAATCTTAGGAAATGCTATATGTTCTCACGCCACCTACTTACCTATGCTTAAAAACGGAGTGTGTTGTTAGAATAGGAAAAAAAAGGAGTTTAAAATTATTAGAAAGTGAATTAAGACTGGCAGTGGGTGCACAGCGGATGGGGGCATGCACAGCGGATGGGGGAGCACCCTTCTGAAGCTTTCTGCTCAGCACAGCCAGCTCCTAAGGGGCACAGGGTGACACCCGCATTGGCTGCACGGATGGCCAGGAGGAAGAACCTTCCTCTTCCAGCTCAAAGGACTGCTTTGGTTGCCCCAGTTACTGTCTCTCTGCGGTCCTCTCTAGCCAAAACCTTCCACTGTCACCAACAATAACAGGGGTATTTTGAATTCAGGCCTCCAACTAGCCTTTGCTTTCATTATACAAGCGGGAGTATGGGAAAGGGTAAGAACCAAGCAGTGACACAAAAAATACATGCCACTGCCAGGCACTGAGCCTGGTGATTATTGTGAACCGAGTCTAATACCACTGATAATAAATGAGAATATATAAATAAAGCTAAAATAGATTTTAACACAGGTATTGTATAAACTTTAAAAGCATTATACATTGGTAAAGCCTAGGGCGGGAAGGAAAGAAGCCAGCATGGTCCAGAGCCCAAAATGTCCATTTCTAGATGGAGGTATGATAATCATCAGTTCTTAGAATTTTTATTGCTAAAAGGCACATCTAGGACACATGAAATATCCTCTTTAACACTGCTGGTCTTTTATAATAAACATTTCTCATTTAAAACTTGTACCTCTGCCCCTTTAATGCTTCAGGATAAGAAAGCATACCCTTGGGCTTCCTAAGCTCTGAGTGAGCAGCCCCCTTACCCACCCACACACCTGTAGTTTTTCCAGATAAAGGCTTTGGATCAGGGGTCAATACCAAATGGTTTTGCCTCTGGCTTGCTAGCTGGGGATGCCACTCACTGTGTAAGGACGCCACTATCAGTATTAGAAGCTTTTCCAACACACAGCAACAAAGCGTTGTATTGAACTAGATTATTGAGGCAGGGTTTCTCTGATTTGGCCCACAGTTTTGGGCTGCTGAACCCCTTTGATGAGTTGGATCTATACCAACCCCAATTAAAACCGTACGTTATCTACACGGACTACTCCTGTTATTGCTTTGAGCGGCTTCCCGCTCCTTTGTTCACTGGAACATTTCCTACCGCCTCAGAGCTTGCAAAAGCCATGTGTGTAGGGCATGACTTACTAGCCTAGCCTTCCAATATGTCACCAGAGTGCTGCAAAGGCTACAGGCACACCACAGATCCTTAGGGTTAAGCCTGCTGTGCACAAGCCAGGACTAAGTGGCGACAGAACTGGGCTGGTTTTCCTGCCTCTCGATCAGGACTGTGCAGACTCAGTCCTAAGTGCTACATTTTTCAAAGAAGGAAGTCTTTGCTCGCATCAGCATCACCGTTTGTGCTGTTACTCGGTGGCTGCTTTTCTCCCAGCACCTTAGCATCTAAGGATGAAGAATGAGAACCCCGAAGTGGGCTCCAGGGTTGCCTGGACGGCCACACTAGCCCAGCAGGTTCTCGAGAGGAGCGTGGCATCCCAGGGCCGGTAATGGGGCGGTGGAAAAGCGGTCCTTCCGTAGCACCATACTTGTGAAACCCATAGCTACTGTCACAACACCGCTCCCTCTGCTCTTTAAGGTGACTCAATGGACAGCTTCAAATCACAGAAGTCCAAGGAAGTGCACCTCTTCGCTAGTTTCTGACAGCTGCTACTGGGGTGCCATCGGAAGTGACCACACAAGAGCAGCAACTGGCCCTTTGGTACTTGAAATCAAGACTGTGCTGAAACTGCTCCTGTGTGGGATTCAGGGGCAGAGGTTTGCTAGGGCTCTGGTAAATGGGTGGGCATTCTGGTTGAGTTACACAATAAAATAGTCATCCAGCTTGTTGAATTTAGGAGGAAAAAAAACAATAAACAGTGCCCACTAGCTGCACTTGGGAATAACATCCAGTAGCTGGTTCCCCATCCTGTCTAACAGAGCAGGGAACCATGTGAGCAACCATGAGCTTCAGAATGCTCCTTTACCAAGAGTCATGAGAACCCCTCCAGAGGCACTAAGAGAAGCCCGCCCATCTTCTCTGAGTCTCCTAGAGTTGGCGCTGAAGCTGCTACAAGAGCTGACAGGCTACTCCAGTCCTGACTGCGTGATAACCACAGTGACGTTTATAAGTTAATCCCTGGTACCCTCTAAAAACCTCTGTCATCTTCCCTGCACTGTAGAGAAAAATACTTGCTTTTATTTTTCTGGCCACAGACCAGTTTCCAGTCTGTAAGTAGGAAAGGTGGACATGCAAGGGGAAGAGATTGTTAGTGGTCCCCAGGAGGCGGGCGACACCTGCTTACTTTTTCTTATCCTTGTCCTTCTTGGTTTGCTGGGCCCCAGACTGTTGAGCCTGGGACTGCAGGAGCTGAGCCGCCGCCTTCTTCTTCTGGAAGCTGCTCACCTCCTCCTCAAGCTCCTTCTTCTTGTCTTCCACCTTTTTCTTCTCCTCTTGGTGTGTCCGCTTCAGGAGGTCAAACTTCTCGTGAAGCTGAGATAGAGAAAGGAAAATGGGTTCAGCGAAAGGAACAGAAACCTGAGTGGCGCAGGCTGTGTGGGTATGTGCAAAATCAGTGTGCCGCCAATGGCTGCACTTGCTTAACGGTGGTTTGGATAAAAATGCACCCCCAGAAGGCTCAGATGTTTGAATGCTTAGTCATTAGGGAGGGGCACTACTTGGAAAGGATTAGGAGGTGTGACCTCGTTGAAGGAATGGGGGAGGGGGCTTCCAGTCTCTGCAGCTCTCTCTTCCTGCAGACCCTGATCTCAAACTCTCAGCTACTTCGCTAGCACCACGTCTGCCTGCATGCTGCCAGGCTTTCCACTAGGGTGATAGTGGACTAAACCTCTGAAACTGTACGCCAGTCCCAATTAAATGCTTTCTTACATAAGAGTTGCTGGGGTCATGGTGTCTCTTCACAGCGACAGAAGAGGGCCTAAGACAAGGGGAAGGATCTGGGTGGCTTATGGAGGAGCAAGGCAGGCCATTGAGCCCTGAGCATCTGCCATTTGAGCTCCTTGGGGCTAAGCACCTCTTAGGCACTCTCTATGATGATAAGGTACTTGTTTCATTACTTCTTATTATTTTTGATATTTTGAGACAAAGTCTCTCTGTGTAGCCCTGAGGATGACAGAACTTACTATGGAGACCAGGCTGGCCTCAAACTCAGAGATCTGTCTGCCTCTGCCTCCTGTGTGCCGGGACTTACAGCATACACTACCATACTCAAAAATAAAGTACATTCTTTGTGAAAACATAAAGATGGCCAGCAAGGTGACTTAGTGGGTAAAGGTGCTTGCTGCCAAGCCTACCCTGAGTCTGATCTCTGGAACCTACATGGCAGGAGAAAACTAATTCCTTCAATTGTCTTCAGACCCACCCCCTCACACACACACACACGTTTAGATAATGTAGGTTGCTTTTTTTTTTTAAAGGGCATGAAAAGGGTAAAAATTAACCATAGGCCTAATAACAAAGTCACTCTTATGACAAAGGTGGATTCTTGCTTTGGGGCCTTTATGAACACATAAAATATTCACAGTGTTCTCTATTGCCCCTTCTCTTTTCATACATATGCACACATATATATTTTAGCTATACACACACTAACTGTTTAAATAAGAAGAATAACTTTTAACATCTGAGAAAAAAAAATCACAATCACAGGCTGGGGCAGAGCCCAGTGGTAGAAGGTCTACCACGCAAGTGTGAGGCTCTGTCTTGATCTTCAGAACCAAACAATAAAACAACAGAAACGAAACCAATAGGTTACCAGTCTGAAGTTTAGCCCATCACTCAGTTTTCCTTTCTCTGCAGCAAAACCATTTTAAGCACTTAGCTACTTAGTGACCTCTGAGCTTCACTAGCTTCTCAAAAAAGATTTATTTATTTTCAGGTGTTTTGCCTACATCTATGTCTGTGTACCGCTTGCATGCCTGGTGCCTACAGAGATGAGAAATGAGCTTTGGATCCCCCGGAACTAGAGTCACAGACAGTTGTGAGCCACCATGTGGGTACTGGGGATTGAAGCCCTGTCCTCAGGAGAAAGCAGTCAGTGCTCTCACCCACTGGGTCCTCAAAAACAAGATAAGATGCAAACATTATTTCAAAGGCTACTGAGCCATAGGGAAGTGCTGTGGCAAAAATTCATATTAACAGTGAGGTTTCCCTGGGTGGGGACCCAGGTAGAGTCAGAGGGTGCTGGAATAGAAGCAGTGGGCAGGAGCTTGGGGCATGGGTAAGACCAATAATGCAAAGCCCCTGCACTGCTTAGTTGGCTGAACCCCAAATCTCACATCTTAAGACTTATAAACTGAGGAACTCAGGAGCTGAAAAAACCACGTGATCAGGGCTAGAGACCTAAGAACTGGCTTTAGCCTTGGCGACTGCAAAAATTACTCAACTTCATGGCTCTCAGTTTGCCATCTGCTAACGGGGGCGAGAATACCTGGCGGGCATTCCTTGCCTGGTAGGGAAGCTGCTCTTGAGATACAGGGGAAGGAGAATGTACCGTGTACCAGTGTGAAGCCCCATTAATTACAAAGTGCCAAGAGAAAGCCTGCCTCTGGTTTCAGGCTCCGGGAGGACGCGCAGCTCACCTCTTTCTCAGCCTCCTTCAGTTCCGCCTCTTTCTCCTTCACTCTCATCACAAACATCTGCCTCATGTCCTCCTCCTTCTTCTGCAGCTCTCCCAGGAACTCGTTCCTTTTCGCCTCATACGTCTCCTGAAGACTATGAAAAACCCACAAACCAAGACGGGGCATGAGACACCATCATACATTTCAGTGCACATCATTTCTCCCCTCTCATTCAAAAAAAAAAGAGACAACTGTCATTTACACACTAAAGCGTGAGCGAAATGGGCTTTCTTCCTCTTTATGCTAAGACAAACATGTCCAAAAGCATCGTGCAGTGCCAAAGGCCTGCAGCTACCCCACCGGGTTCACAGAGTGCTGCAAGATGGTGGACCTAGCATCCTGGGTGAAATGGCAGGAGTTGGGAGTCAGACAGAGCAGCCCTTGTAGGTGCAGCTCTGAGTCCCCTGGAGGTTTCAGACACAATAGCCCTTACTCCCCTGAGCTGAGACTGTGTGGGTGAGTTAGGAGGAAGCTGAGAAGAGCGTGTGTCATACAAGCAGAGCTGACTAAGGGCTTCCCTTCCTCTGCTCAGCTCACTCTACCCCCAAAGAGAACTAGAGACCTCGTGAGAAGAGTACCTTCGAAAGACGGGGTAGAAAGCTGTCACTTCAGAAGCCACAGCCCAATTTTACGTGGTGTGGGGAGGAGTCTCATTTCATTTTGATCCTGTACTTTCTACAGAACTCACAGCCCGCACTTCATACTCACACCACGACTCACCTGCATCTCTGTCAGAACAAGGACATTTCCAGAGGAAGAAAGCGTCTTTAGTAACCCAAAGGACGCACGCACGTACGCATACCTCATGTACCACAAAGAAACAGGAGTTCCTGTGCATATGGCACTCCCTTCTCTCCTTAGCAGTTTATCTGGGACAGCTGGATAGTAATAGAACCTGCAGGTAGCGTCTACCTTTAACGCACACTGAATTCACACTGAGGGCATACTCTACTGCAGACGAGATGGCAGCCATGGGTTCTCCCAGGAACCCTCTAGCGGCACTCAGAATTCACATTTGTCCACGCAGGTGGTGACAGAGGAACACCCAATGGGGAGGCACTCTGGTGCGGGAACACAACAACAGGTAGACAGTTACAGTCACATGAGGAGTGCAACTAGGTTCGGAGTGTCACACCTTATTAGCCCACAAAAGACAAGTTCTTCTGCCCTGCACATTGCTGGTAAGCAAGCAGGCGCTGTGAGTTTCAGAAGTTGCTTTTATTTTATGAGACAAAAACAAGTTGGAAATATTAGTATTGGCTAATATTAAAGTGATGTTTAGTGATGTTTAGAGTTCAATTTTAAGAGACCTACAATTTTATCAGTAGTTCCTTTAAAGTAACTCACAGATGACTGTCTCCATCAGCTTGTGACAAACTCATCACCTTTATCTGTGAATCAGACTTGCACAAAGGATAGCCTGGCCCTGTTACAAAATCTTACAGAAAATTTAGTTTTCTATTTAGTATCATGAACGGACCTCTCTCATCAAGCAATGTTCCTTATGCAGAAACACACCCAACCTGTGTTCTGCGATCATGACTTAGCTTCAGGAGAACTTCAAAAGGACGGGTTCTGGAGTCAAAAGAGCAAGCATGCTCCTCCATCAGGGGATCCGTCATGCACGGTGGGCCCACCCTCACAGCACACCGTGGCCACATGGATGCATCTTAGTGTACTTTCTAAATACAGATGCATGGAACCCTACCCGGCTCAGAAGACTCCCTGCGTGCACAGCGTGCACAGGGGCACCACAGCAAGGGCATCATTGGCAGTTCCCAGCTTTTAAGCTGGAGCCCTTGACTCCCTTTGCTAAGTGAGACACTGTGGTCATCTCACAAGGTTCTCAGCTGGTCAGGAGGACCTGATGCTCTTTTTGGAAGCCCATAGGAGAAGGTTTTCTTCGCTGGCATCAAGGAAAAGGACACCCTGAATCTTAGGGCTTCACAGAGAGTGGCTTCCTCCTTGTCTGACTCTCCTGGAACCCATCTGATAGAAGGTATGTCAGGGTCTGGTCATTGTCACCAGGACTTACAGAGCACTTTATACACATGAATGAATGCATTAATCCCTGTAATAAGGTAATAGAGTAGAGACATCTCCCATTCCCCATCTTATAGATGGAGGAATGTGGGCACATGGTAGTCATTTGCCTTGGTTGCACCATGAAGATGTCAAGGCACCAGGACTGAACCTAGGCCAATCACAGATGGGAGCCCTACCCACTTTCCACTTAGCTGGTGAGCCAAGGCCTTGTATACCCCTAAAAACAGCCTGAGGGGACTCTGAAAGAAGAGGACGGTGTCTGAGCATTTTCTGTGAGTCAGAGAGAAGATGCTACTTTGAGAGGAAGGATGAGCAATTTGGCAGGGGGTATGTCATAAAGGGCAATGGTGTCTCAGGAAAAAAAGCCCAGAAACACTGGTTCCCATGGTGATCTTGGCTCAAGAAGGTCTTGGGTGCTCTGGTTGGCAGAACTGCGCTCCAAGGCCACAGAGCCACACGCATAGAGGCAAACGGGAAAGGCGGACAGAGAAAAGAGCAGCTGGTGCCCTGGTATCCAGGTAATCTTTTATTTTTTTAAATATTTATTTATTTATTATGTATACAATATTCTGTCTGTAT
>LOJH01009561.1:318-28303 GCA_001685095.1 Ellobius talpinus
TTCAAGAGGAAGATGGGCATCAAAGAGGCTCCTTATGGAATTTGATAGCCATTTAGGCTAGAAACTGCTCCTGCCTGGTCTGCAGAACTGGACATGTAGGACCCACAGAGAAATGACTGCTGAAATTGCCTAAAGTTGAGACAATCCTTTGGCATTCTTGCTTCATGAAAGTGTCTGCCAGACAATCTTCAGGACACAGAAGAAAATGACTGACAAACTGCCAATATAGGCGGAACTGTCTTTGAAGTTTCCTGCTTCATGGCAAAGTCTGCTGGACACTACGGGCCTGTAGGCCAAAGATGGATGCCCCAATGATGCAGAAGAAACTTGGATGATTGCTCAGGTCAAATTGTCTTTGTCATATATTGCTCATTTTGGAAGCTGTTTGATTGTACCTCCTGCATGCTCAAGTAATATTATCTCCCTTCTCAGGCCTTCGTTGGGTTGAAGATGAGATAGTTGTAATAACTGTCCTCTTATGAACTAGCCAAGCCATTTCCTATACAAGACTTAGACTCCTTAGGATAGAATATTTATTAAGACATTTAGCATATGTTCCTTGCTTAATATTGTTTATGCTTGTTGTAATTTTAATCTATACTTGATATCTGTTCCTAGTGTATATAGCTTTGTATTGGGTTTGGAACTCTCTTATTTAAACAAATGGGGAAGGTGCTGTGACTGTATTTTCTGCTCCTTCAGCCAATAGCCTTTAAGATACCAGCCCACATGGGTGTGGTCTCATACTATTTATGCTGCTGTAAAGCACACGTCAAGCCTCTCTTTTCATGCTGCAGGATCTGGTTGCTGGTCCCCGTTCCAGCAGAGGATTGTGATCTGTGAGACTACCACTAAATAAAAAACCCTCTATCCTCACTTCTGAACTAGTGTGGGATTTCTTTTAAGTGTCCTTCTTCACCTTAGTTTCTCTAAAACTATTATTTGTAAAATTTTTCTTTTAGTATTCTGAATGTGGTAACCAGAGTTGTTCTTAAATGTTTAAGATTTGAAAACTGTTATTTTCCAACCACTTTTAACTCTTGATGTCTGGGTTCATTATCTTTATTTCACTATTCTCCTTGAACAATTAAGTGAGAATAGTTTGAAAATTACAATAAACTTGACTTTATCCAGAGTTTTCATGTTTTTGTGTGAGCGGAACAAATCTGTTACAGTATCAAAATAAATGTATTGGTTGGTGTTTTCTCAGTAATTCAAGTGAAATATGATTGGATTACATGGAACAATATATTTCTGGTACACTCTGATCTTAATTGTCTATACTTGAGAGTTGAGATTCAAAAACACAAAATTTCCTAGATTGTCAAATACTCTCAGGCTTAAGCAGCTTCTTTGCTCTTCTTATCACTTCGAATTTTCCCTTTCCATTCAAATTTCCTGTTAGTTCCTGAGTAATTTTAACATTTCTTTATTGGTGCTCCTGAATACTTTTAAACAAGGAGTTGATTCAGTATTTTAGTTCTGTTAAAGAAGGTTGAAATTGGAATCATGTACCATCTACTTACTAACATGGAACTCCTTTCTTCACATTTTTTGTTAAGTTCAGCTATGTATGCATTTACACTCTTATTTTTCCATCATTTATGAACCACTGAACGATCTCTCCAGCCCATTTTCTACCATTTATATGTATAGTTTAGTGAGACAAATTTCACATTTCTGATTGTAATTTAAGAAATGAATGTTAGGAGCCACCTTTTTGGGGTGACTCCTGCTGAGATCCTAGCACTGGTGGTTTACATCTTCCAGAGTAGGATTGTGAGGATTAGAAAAGTTGGATAATAGAGACTAGAGATAAGAAAGAAACATAGAAACACAGGATAGTATTGGGAGGGGAACTCAACAGATCCTGAATGCTGAATTCTTGGTTTTGAGTTCTGAGTTTGCCTGCTTTTATTTTTCATACACTTTTATACCCCAATACAAAATAGGAGAAGAAGGCAAAAGACTGATTTAACATGATGCAAAGAACAACCAGAAGTCATTTGATCCAATATTTGAGACATAAAGCCATTAATTCTTGAGAAATTATTTGATGCTTGGGGCAGTGAAAACACCCTAGACCAGGTATCCTGCAGGCATCCACTCCCTAAGCCAAACCTCCTATTTCAAAAGAAGAAGTAGAAGTGTGTTTAAATTCTCTGACCTTTGATACAGGTGGAGCACATCCACTTCGATGGGCCATCTGAATGTCCAAAACACCAGGTAACCATATCCTAGGTCATGGTGTGTAGCCACACTTGTCAGTAACTTTGAGTGAGCAGAATAAACTCAAATTCTCTGACCTTCAGACAAGGTGGAATAGGCTCACATTTTTGGGTCACCACAAAAGTCTCCTGTTCATTGTGTAAGTATTCCAATTACATTTGCAATTTTTTTTTTCCAAAAAGATTTTTCAATTAGTTAAGCCAAACTGTCTGATACTTGAGCTCCTGCTATTCCTTCAACTCAGTGCACTGCAGTATATACTTGTAGTGTGTCTATTTTTTCTTGAATCCTTACTCTCCAGCAGATGTGTTTTTTGTGGTGCTATGTACTTAACTCAGGAACCTCATATGTTCTTTCATCGAGATGCACACTCAGTCCTAACAAAATTTGTTTATGTTGTCCACACCAGCTTTTCCTTTCTTACCACTGCTTTGGGAAGCTATTTATTATGCCTAATTGTATGTTTTTGAGTACACTATTTTGTTTTAATCATTGTCATTATTTCTCTTCCTATGTAGTATAATGCTACAGATAGCTGGGTGGCATTGTGGTGGTGGTAGAGAAGTTTAAGCATTTAATTTCTGTTCCACAGCTTGGAAATTTTAAATTACTAGGTTTAACTATTGTTAAGAGATAACTTCATGACATTTCAATAATTTGTCATATTTTATCAATAATGTACCAGATAGAAATTTATAAACATCCCTACAATTTACTCTTAATAGTTCAGCACTTTTCATTTTTTAATAAAATTAGATTTTTTTCACACAATACATTCCATACTGGACTTTAATTTCAATCACTACTTTATTTAATTTTCTTGTTTCTAGAAATTTCTGAACACATTTTTGGAGTATCAGAAATATTCTTGTTTTCTATTGTTAAGATGTGGTATTATTTTTTAAACAAAATTATGGATTTTAATGCATCATATATTATAAGATATATTTCAGATGATGATATAACTCAGATAAAATAATCTCATACATCAAATGTGGACATTAAAGCTAAACAGTTTCTATATATTATAGTCACTCCATAAATTTAAATATGCAGCTACTTAGAAAAAAGAATTCTTAATCTAATTTTATATGATTTTTTGAAAAATTTCCACACTTATAGGGAATGTTTCTTGTGCTTTTTTTAGTATGATCACTACATTCTTATGAAATAAGGAATAACTATGTCTACTTTCCTTCTGTACTTCTATATTTTAAGTTTTCTGTAGTTCATTATCTACTCATATTAAAAGTTTAATGCTGTCTTAAAACTTAACATTTGTCATAGACATTAAAATGATACAGTTTTGGAGACATACTTTCAGAATAAAATCACTTAAGACTTTAAATACACATATTCTGCCACTGAAAAGTAGGCAAAATTAATCTTTTCTTCCATCTCTTTCTCCCTATTATCTATTCTTGTTCATTTTCTGTTCCTTTCATAATCTGTGTCTATCATGTCTTTCCCACATACTAATTCAACAAAGGACTTGTTCATGTTACATTTCCCCACAGTGTCAAATATCAATATATAAACTGGTTCATATTCTTTTTCCTTTCTCTCCCCACACTGGATGAAGGTGTTAGCCCCAGATCCAAACAGGTCACAAACGTAGAGCAATGATTACTGAGTGAATGGCTCCATTTCCCACAGGAATGAGAAACCTCTAACTGTTTTTTATCAAGTCTCCAGTGATCTCAACTAATTCTTGAGACCCCCAACTATCCTGAGTCTAATAGGCAGCAGTGTCACGTATCACACTTTCTGACATTGCAACAAGATGTGGTCTACAAAATTCACTCTTGAGAATGAGAATCATGGAATCAAAAAAGAAAAAAACACATAATATTTTAAATTTATGACCATAATTTAAAATATATATGAATCATAATTTAAAATTAGATATATATTTACATTAGAACATTATATATATATATATATATATAAATATATCCTATGGCAGTTCAGCCCATGTGCCACAGATTGGACATGCCCCCAAGCTCATAATTTATTTAACATAGCACTCTTAATCCATACAGGTGCTATATTAATTGTTGTGACAATATACCTGGCAAAAACAGACTAAGGGAAGAAAGGTTCATTTTGGCTCCCAGTTGGAGAATACAATGTTTAAGAGGGAAGCAGGAGAATGAAGCAGTTGCTCGCATTAAATCTTCAGGAAGCAAAATGATGAGTGTTAGTGCTCAACTCACCTTTTTATTCAGTCTAGGACTCCAACTCATAGAATTGAGCTGTACATAGTGAAGGGGAATCATCCCATGTAATCTAGATAATCTTTCAAATGTATGTCTATAAGCATATTTCCTAAGTGATTTTTTATCCTTCCAAGTTGACAATAAATATTAACTATAACTCTTATGTATTGAAAAGAAATGTAACTAATAAATATTAACTATAACTGGCATGTATCAAAGATAAAATGTAACAAAGTGTCTTTATCACCTAACCATTCCTCAGTAGAAATATGAAAATTGTATTACTAAAGTCTGCTATGGAACCCTGAGAGCTGTACACGTTTTTACCACCATCAGCAAGCTACTAGATGAAGGTCATTTCATGAAATGCAACTTATCATTCCTTGAATATATAAAATGATTTTTGAACTTCTCCCTTGCCTGATGCCAATCCCCACAAACCTATCCATTTTATTCATGTGATCAACTATGAAACCGATGCCTACTCTTTACCAGGGATTTTGAAAGCTTTTTGAAATAACTTTCAAGAAAGGTGCCACATGTTACTTGTGCTAGCTAATGTTTTGTCAACTTGACACAATCTAGAGTCATTTGGGAAGAGGGAATCTCAACTGAGAAAATACCCCTACCAGACTGGCCTGTGGACCAGCCCATGGTACATCTTCTTGATTAATGATTGACATGGGAGGGCCCAGATCATTGGGGGTGTGCCTCCTCTAGGGCAGCTTATCCTGAATTGTATAAGATAGCATGTTGAGCAAACCATTTGGGGAAAGACAGTAAGCAGTGTTCCACCATGGCCTCTGCTTTCGTTCCTGCCTTCAGGTTTTGCCCTGCTTGAGTTCCTGCCCTGACTTCCCTCGTGAGCAACAGACTGGTACCTGGAAGAATTAGATAAAAATAAGTTCTTTCTTTCCCAAGTTATCTTTGGTCAATGTGTTTTATCACAGAAAAGAAACCCTAACTAAAGCCTGCCCTCATAGAATTTACCATCTAATGAGAGAAGAAAACAGTTAGCAAGTATGCAATATATGATTTAATGTTATATAGAGGTAAGTTACATGAGCACAAAGTAAGGCTGAGTAAGAATGTTAACAGGAAATGTGTTCTCTTACAAAGGGGATCAAAGTACCATATTTCTTTATCCATGGACCCATTTTGATAAAAAGTAAATCTAAAGGGAATCAATATATAATATTGAAACATCCCATGGTCATGAATTTTTCAAGGCTTAGAATAGAAAACTTTACATAGTCCCCTTAGTTGCTCATAAAACTTACCTTAAAACATTAAGTATATGTTGTTTATTTTTTAGCAAGCAGTCTGGGACTATAGGTTCAGATTGCCTGGTAGCCTTGTCCTTTTGATACAGATGTTTCAGATGACCCATAGTTCAGTTATTGATTTCTAGTAGGAAATAGGAAATAAGTACCACTTAGTTCTGTGCATTTTTTCACAAAGAAAGCATGATATACGAAGGAATATGAGAAAGTGTCTCTTGGGAATTTGGAAAGTGTAAGATAATAGAGGGTTTTATTTCTTTAAACAAATTATTTTATGCTTAAATACACCAGAAAGTGAAGAGAAAATAATAAAGCAAGTTTTCATAACTCAGA
This sequence comes from Ellobius talpinus, assembly GCA_001685095.1. Taxonomy (NCBI): domain Eukaryota; kingdom Metazoa; phylum Chordata; class Mammalia; order Rodentia; family Cricetidae; genus Ellobius; species Ellobius talpinus. The sequence continues at coordinate 6,383 of LOJH01009561.1, forward strand.
TTCAACAACTGTCAGTACTTTGCCACACATTTTTAGTTTAAATGTGTTCTTTGATTGAATATTTCAAAGAGAAATTTGTATCAAATATTTCCTCTCTTCCGATATATTTCATAGATAATTATGAATTATTCCTATGTACTATATTTACTCAGTCCATGATTAAATCTCACCTTTGGGACTTTTGTTAAAAGTAATGAATATATCACATGAGCACAGAAGGAAACATAGCTATGGATAATTGAGCTTTTCTGTTAAGAAAAAAGATATTTGATTATTGGCTCTCCCACATACAAATTTTATGGTGTTAATCTCTCTTAAGACTTGATTCCTTAATAATATCTTATAAAGTTTTTGCAGAGTCTATATTAACAAATTTATTTTAATTTATTTTTGCTTGTAGCATAGAACCATAATTCAATAAAATAACAAGTATTAAAATATTGTTTTTTTAAAAAAAGGATGGATATATCTAAATGAGTATTTGAAAATTTGTAAAAATTTTATTGTTTGTCCAAACTTCATGTTAATTAAACTTATTTATATGAAATTTTGCTTTATTTTCATAATGATTATTTATATTCACTATTCTTATCTGTAATAAATAATCAACTCACTCTTTTCTGAATTATGAAGATTAAATGTGATGACATATGTTAGTATATCCATTACAGTGTTCAATATCATGGAAACTTAATAAATGGAAATTAGACTTGAATTTAAAATATTAAATGAAATAAAACATATAAAATAAAACTATATCTTTTATTTCATTATCACACTAAAATATTACTGTAGGCTATCTTCATTCTTTATTGCTCATGACATACACAGCTTAAAAATATTACAGGGGATGTTATCTAGGGATTAGTCTATTTAGAGAGTGAATAATTGACTAAAATACTAGATGAACACTTGTGGTCTTCAAGAGTTCAATAATTATGTTAAATAGAACCATGTTTCCTGGAGTTTTAGAATATCACTCTTATGATTTATACAAATAGAGACTATCTGTAAAATTTGAGGATATTTATAAACATATTTATTATATATAAATACTTGCTCTTCAGCCAAGTTTGCACAGAGCACACAGTGTGGTCTAAACATAAGAAAGTAGTGATTTACAAACAGGTCTAACTCATGAATCTCTATTGCAATCTTAGTACCCATTTTGTCATAGCATTAATTTCAGTTCCATATTTCTCATATTGTTGGAGTATCCACCTTCTGTTTCCTCAGATATTGCTTCCATATATATGATTACCAAATTGGAAGTTTTGCTATAAATTTTCAGCCATAACTTTGCCCTATTTACATATTCTTTTTCAGGCCCAGATGATATGTTAAAAACACTTGATCAATGCTATTCACTATTAACTGGTCTAAAATGATCTTTCTCAAAAGATACAGCTTCTAACCCTGGATTCACATTTACTCAATGATCTTTTAATTCTTGCTTAAAGAAAGAAAGATATAAGTTAAAAGAACATAAATAAATGTAAGTAGGGCAAAATAAATTATAATTATCAAATAACTCAGGCACTTCAAAAGTATATTTTGGATTCAAAATACATTCTCTGTAAAAAAATATTCAATTTAAAAGTTTTAATTGTGAATTTTTAAGACATACAGTGGTATATTTTCAGTTCTTCTAATCACAGATGCGTTTTCCACTTGTACTTCATATTTTAATGGTATTAAAAGTAAATTCCTCCAAGTTAGCTTCAAAACACTACTCTGTACTCTGTCTTCATATTCTATCTTGCCATATTTTTATTGCTGGTCAATACTTAACAAGTGGCTCTTTTGTAAGGGGTAGTCCTCATTTGTAGCACTCGCTGATATTTTTGTTACTACCTCAACCATAGCTGCATTTTACTGGCGTAAAGTCAATAAATTCAACTTGGGAAGAGATGCACATAATCAAATCTCCTGAGCAGGTGCTGGCTGGCCCTAACAGATAACCGCCATGATTATCTTATCCTTATTACTAATATTTTTAAAAGAAAAAATAGTATTTAATGTTCTTACTTTTAAAATTATCTACTTTCTTTTGATATAATTCTTTTAAGGGTGGAGAGAAGGTCATTAGGTGTGAAGTTGTATTTCATTGGTAGAACACTTTTTAATGTATGTGTAATATATATACCTGGGTTTGATCTCTGCCCAGTATTGCAAAAAATGGGTTATCTATAGAGAAGGATAGATATAAAAATAACCCATATTAGTATTTAAATCTTAAGATTAAATGAAAGGTCAATTTATTTTAAAGTAGCAGATTTTATGCAGTTGGAGGTACAAAGAACTGTTCCTTTGAGTTGTAATGTAAGGTATTTTTGTAAAAGAAATATTTTTCTTCTCAGCTAGTGGTGTGATTGCATAGCTACTTTCCCACTCTCTATGTTGGAATTTTTCTGGTGAGAATGTACCAAATGTATGGCAGGTTAGAATTATAGCATGAAGGGTCCACTGATGTGAAAAACTATTGATGACATTTCTCTCCCAGCAGACTGCACTGCACATTTCAACACCATGAACACTAGCCAGCAAAGAGGAAGCTCCCAGCTCGGTTCCACCTGTTTCCAGCAATAGAATTTTCCTATTTGTTTCCAGTGGATAACCAAGAGCAAGGGCAGTAGTTTGTGTTGTTTTGGGGACTTCCAGGGTCTCTTCCAGGGTCAGCAACTCATAGAGAGAGGTACCACACACATGACACTGGATTTTTTGTTTAAAAATCTGTAGTTTCAGGGAACAGTGTTATCAACCCATGGAGAGTACTTTGGCTTATAAAAGAGCAATTTTTCATATTTTTTTCATATATACTTAATTTTTCTTGATCCTTCCTCTGACTTCCACTTTTCCTCATGCTCTGCACCCTTCTCCCTATTTAAACCAACCCTAGCATTTCCTCCTCGCAACTCGCATATCATATGCATTTATCCAATATGTTTTACTTCCTTTCACTCTGCTGTCAAAGACCTTTACCTACACACACCTCTCATGTTCCTTTTATTGGTTCCTGGCATCTCTAAGTACTCATTCCAACTTAAACACAGAATTTAAAAAAAAATTGTAGTTAGGATATGTATATGAATGAGTGGTGTTTGTTTCTCTGGGCCTTGATCACCTCACCCAGTATATTATCCCATTCCACTTATTCATCTGAAAATTTCATAATTTATTTTTATTTAATGCTAAATAGATTTCCATTTTGTACATGTACCACATTTTCATTACTATTCATTAGTTGATGGACATCAAGTTTGAATCCATTTCCTAGCTGTTACAAATAGAGAGCAATGAATATAAATATGAAGATATCTCTGTTGTGCAGTGTTACATTCTTTGGCTGCTACTGGAATGTCTGGATAATAATGTAGTTTTATTTTAAGATTACTTCTTGAGAAATCACCACACTGGGTTTTATAATGCTTTACAACCCCCAAAAGTGAGTAAGGGTTTGCCTTTCCCCACATACTTGCTGGTCTTTGTTACCCTTTGTTTTCTTGAGAGCAGCCATTCTGACTGGGGTGAGACAAAATCTCAATGAAGTTTTAATTCGCATTTCCCTGGTGGCTAGTGAGGTTGAACATTTATAGATATTTATTAGCTATTTACTTTTCATCTTTTGAGACTGTCTTGGGTTGTTTGTATTCTTGATGTTTGGATCTTTTAGTCCTCTGTGCACTCTAGATATTAATCCTCTGTCAGATGGACAGGTATCAATGATCCTTTCCTTTTTCGTAGGCTGCTGTTCACTTTGCTGACAATTTCCTTTGATGAACGGATGCTTTTTCATTTCATGAGGTCCCAGTTGTCATTTGTTTCCCTTACTTACTGCACAGCTAGAACACTATTTAGAAACTATTGTCCTATATCTCTATCTTGTAGTATACTGTGTACCTTTTCCTCTAGTAGTCTCAGTGCTTTGGGTTTTACACTGAGGTCTTTGATCCATATAGAATTGACTTTTGTTTATATCAAGTGAAAAAAATCTAGTTTCCCTCTTCTATGAGTAGATACCAAGTTTTTTGAGCACCATTAATTGAAGATGTTGTCTTTTCTCCAAGGTTATGCAGATCTTAGTATGAAGATTTGATTACAATGGGCAAAAATGATGGAGAGTTTCCATCAGTAGCAAAGGTAGGCTAAAATTCCTCTTATTAAAATAGTTTCTGAATCCTAAATTGAAATCTATGCTATTACCACTGAGATTTGGAAGTCTTAAATGTACAGAGGGCTCCCTTGTATCATATCACTTGAAAAATGTTTGAAAAATGTTTGATTATCTTGACTAACAGCTTAAACTAACTCATTGTCATTCCCTTTCTACTCACTGTGCTACCAAAAATACTGGGTTGATAAAATGGAACCATAGTAAAGTGATCAAAAAAGGTTGTTTATCTAGACAGCACAATACACATCAATAGTCTGAAGCTGAATAGGAGTTTTTATTGAAGAAAAATAATTAAAACAATTACATAGGGCTAGTTTATAAAATGGTAATATAACATTTTCACATGGTCTGTGTAATACAACTGATAGCATAGTAATGTCATACAAAGTTCTAAAATGTATTCTTGAAAATTTGATTGCCAGATAATTTTGCTACATGTCATTTAGAAAATTTACTCTAATGGAAAAAAATGATGCTTGAGTTTGAAAGAAAGATTCTTGTTATTAATTCTTAGGTGACGTCTAAAATCACTCCTTATTTTCTTGTTGAAATCTGAGTGCTACAAGCTTCTCCTTTTTGCCCACATGACTTTCCTTGTAGGCAGGTGTTTCTGGCTATGTCCTCCCACCTTTGCTCAGTCTGACCACATTGGGATTAGTAAAATTGAAGCCTATATCTGACTAACTTCCCTTAGTTGTTAGATCCACATTGGAATTAATATGTTCCTTTTCCTTTCCCATAACCTGTTATTAAATTTTCTATTATTTCTCTATTTCTTATTTGTCTTGACTCCTAATCATGTCCATGTTTGATATATCAAACTGACCTTATCTGTATTTTTTTTCTTGGGTCTTGGATTCCTGTCATTTTAGATTAACCTTTGTGTCTGCTTAACTTTTTCCTACAAATCTAGATGCTAATGCTGTCTGTCCTCTCAGAAATTTGTCTACTAACTGATCCTTAATCTCTTTAACTAAGATCTTATGTCTTGTAACCCAACCTGAACATTTCTTGATTCACAATCCTGAATATTACTACCTGTTAGCTGGAAATAACATGATTGTTAAAAGTCATTTTTAAATTATCATCAACTCTATCTGATTTAAAGATACAACTTGGTATATTATTAATCAATTGGTTTTAGATAATTAATTCACTTTGTAATTTCTTGTACTTTCCCCCACTTGCAAATATTGATACAAAAATGGTACAAATGATATGATGGATGTGATGGTTTGTACTTCAACACATATTTTTGGCCCATTCAAAAGTTTTAATGACTCAGGACTTTTATTTTAACTGGTTAAGATGCTTCTAATTATATCATTTGGGATGTGGAGACAGAAGAACTGAGAGTTCAAGGGCAGCCTGGGATACGCAGAGAGAACCTATCTCAAAAGAAAAACTGGCTGTGTAGATAGCTGATAGGGCACTAATCTAACATGTGGAGAGCCCTGGGTTTGATCCTCTCAGCACTGGATAAAAACTTACTTATATGTTTCTTTTCTGTCTCCAACCTTGTCTGTATTCTACATACAGTTTAGCACAATTTCCTTTTCGATTTTCTGTTTTCCATATTTGCCCGTGTATCTGTATACCATGTGTGCATCTGGTGCCCACAGAGAAAGGCCTCATATCCCCTGGAACCAGAATAACAGACATTTGTGAGTCATTGTGTGGGTGATGGGACTCAAAATTTTATCTTAAGGAAAAGAGGTCAGCACTTTTAATCACTGAACCATCACTGTGACATCTTGTTATTTTCTTTGCTATCCATTTGAATGACAAAGTATCAGTTTGGATGCTTCTTCAGATATATTTTCATTTTTGGCCAAAAGTATATCAACTAAAATTCTTTTATCTTGAAATGAGAATTATTGGTCCCCTCAAATACTTGAGAATTAGTTCTTTATGGATAGATGGTCTGCCAGAAAAAATTACAAATATTTGTCTTATATGTTGTTGTGTATTAAAGAGGATTATTTAAGTCTTCTGAGATGCCCTATAATTCGGAGTGCTTAATAAGTAACCAGTTACTTCCCAGACAATTTCTCTGTGCCAACAACAGTCTTATGACTAAATAATTCACTATGTATAAAATCTCAAGTCATTTCACATGAGAATTATTCCATTAGAATCTACTCACTCTAGAAAGTTTATAGGAAATATTTAGTGTCTTCCTTTCTGTAACAGACACTATTCAGTTCCCATGGAACATGTATCTGGAGAAAGTATATTTGTCACATTATCAAAACTGTCCACAGTTCTCCATCTTATTGAAAATCACTTTAGAATTTAAACAAACATTAATAAACCTTAACAACTGTTAAATTTCCTTTTCAATAGCAATAATATTCAATGTGCCACCTGAAGGAAATCAAGGTAAATATGCAAGTCTGTTACAATATGGTAAAATGCTACAAACACATTCCTATATGGTTGATAATAATTTCATTTTATAGTATATGAGAATGGAAGACATTTGGAAATCTAGAGTTGGGTGTTTGATAAAAAATGTCAAAGCATTTTGCAAATCCTTGATTAAAGAGATTGAGGTCCCTTGAACCATAGCTTTTGGTGGCTTTTAACTGAATCAAAGCTTTCTGTCTATTTTCAAAGTTTTTTTTTATTATCAACCTATCCAACCTCACACTATTCTCAACTTAAACTCTGAGTTGGTCAAGGTGGTTTCATATATATACTTCTCTACTCTTGCTTATTCATTTTCCCCGTTAAGACAGTTGCTTATATCTTCTCTTAACCAACAGTCAAATTACAATATTAACATACAATTCTTTCCCAACTTTCTGATGCCTTCATTCATAAAACAATGTAGATCCTGTCTTTAGTTTAATGACAGAACATATGATCATGTATTTTATTTTATTATTGTCAATATTTATTACATCCTAATTCTTCCAAATGATGTTGCAAATTATGTAACAGCAAATAACCAATAATTTTATCTCTCATGACACACAGAAAATTTGGGTAATCTTCAAGTGAGTGTTGCTGATATACACCACGAGGCTTGATTTTTTTGTTTATTCCTGTAACAGTGATCACCCAAATAAGTTTTTCTGTCAAAATGGGTTAAAAATTAAGTGAAGGGATTCCATTTCTTGCCTTAGTCAATACTGTCAATCAGTCACAAATGAGTACACTCATTCTTATTGGAAAAATTCCAGAGGGTCCTTGGGGACCTTATTGATTTTGATTACATTGTTTATATACCTATAAGTTAAACCCTATGCTATCATTTAGTTTTGGTAATGGGGAACAATTTTGCTCAAAGCAAATCTCAAGTTTCAAGACCAGTCATCACTTGACTCAAATGAGTGTCATGAAACTACCATTGGCACAGGGATGCTGGATGTTCACAGCTATCGATGGAGAGAAGTACTGAGAGGCCTCTCCATAGATCCAGCAGATAAGTGCCGAGAAGAGGCAGCCCCACTACAGGAAGCCATCTCTCCCCCCTCCTCCCCACTCTTGGGTTCTGGGCTGAGGCCAGGGACTGTCCGGAGCTGATCTCGGGCTCCCATTGGCCGCTGTCTTTTGTGACGTCACGATCATGATGAGAATTGATGATCGGACACGCTGATTTCATTGTCTGAGGCGGCAGTGGAGACCCAGGAAAAATCTCGCGGAATCCGCCTGCTCTGGCCCTGGTTTCATCTTGGATCCTCTGAACTCTTCCGTGACCGCACCACGCCCGAGGTAAGCGCCTAACCTGGGTGACTATGTAGGGCAAAGGAGGACTTTAAAGACACTGGGATAATGTGCCCAGTAGGGGGCCCTTGGGTCTGTGGCCTAAAGAAACAGCCAATAAATTGGTGCGGCTTCTTGGAAGCCAACTGCCTCTACCCTCCTAGCAAAGCCCAGCAAGAGCTTGTAATTAGAAAGGAGCTGAGGATGAGGATACTGTGGGTATTGCCACACAGTGCAGGACCTTGCTCTGAAAGAGGGCGATGGCTGGGACATACTATTGGCCCGATAGTAAGAGAAACTGGTGCCTCTGCTTCTGAAGAAAGGACAAGATTGAATTCTACCACTTCTAGATTTCGCTGGACAGTAGATTTCTCACAGCCCCACTCAAACGCATCGAGGACGCTGCGCCTGCGCATAAGCATTCTGATTAGAGGGAGGGGGCGGTTCACTGCAGGGAGAATGGGCATGGAGATTGCGCAGGCGCCTTTTTCCCTTTAGCTGGAGGGGGTGGGGCTGAGCTCTGTCAGGACTGAACAAGGGAAAGGTTAGGGATTTGGCCTTGAGATGTTTCAAGTGCACTTTTAAGTGCCAGGATCTGCCACTGGTCTTTGCATATGGCCTACTGAGTGCACTCAGCACCAAAATGAACCTGATAAATTTGAGAGAGCAAAATACTTAATTTCCAGAAACTTAGGTTCTATGTAAAGGAATGAACCTGAAGATTTTTGTAGACTAAAGTTCTCAGATAGGAAACTGTTTGTGTTGGGGGGGCACACCAATTTTTCAAAGAATTTCAACTCTCAACCTTAAAAGAGTTTTGATTTGATTTGACATTCAGTAATTTTACCCATTGCTTAGGAGATTCGGAGAAATACATTTTACCCACCTGTCTTTTCTTCATCTTAGCTCCATCTCATAAATCTTTAGCCTTCATCTCAGATCCTTTCCTTCTCTCTTTTTCCTGTATGTTTATGCTAGAAATATCTAAGTCAAATGTTATTTTAAGAGACTTTGTCTCTCCTTCCTTCATTGGGAAGGGCTATGTCAGTCAACTGTTTCGAGGAACAGTCTGCCCATCTACCTTTGGTGAAAGATTGTAAAGTAGGGTTATTAGTCCCCCAACATGATCTCATCATTTGTTCCCATTTTACAGGGAAATCTGGATTTTTCTCCAGTTTTTAAAATGAACAGTTTGCTGGCAAATTTTCCTTCGACTGTCTTCTCACGACCATTCCTCGCTTACTCCTTGGTTTCATCTCTTCTCTCTACTCCTCTAATAACTGAAGGAGCTTCCTAACCAATGTGCACCTTTGCTCCAAATACTTGATTCTCCCGACAAGACTGCTTGTCTGTGAATGCTACTTCAATTTTATTTCCTCTATCAAGAATATTCTCTGCTTCTTCTTATCTGTTATTCCAATTCAGACTCCACATAAATGGCAAAAATCTAGCCCTTTGGAATGGCAGCACTTATTTTACTTTCTTCTTCACTATATATCTCCTAATGTTTCTTGAACAATTTTGCTTGAACAATTGCTTCTTTAATTTTGCTTCTCACACCATTGTCACCCCCTTTACCTAGCTTACCTTCTATTCTACATAATTTAAATATTGTCCATCTTGGAAGCTCTAGTCAAAACACCTTCTATAAATACCTTTCAAGTGTAAGTAACTCAATGACTATATAGATCACCTTTCCTAAAATTTTCATATCTGATCTTTTATTTATCACTTTCTTTTACCCTGCTGTCTACTGTGTCACTGTGCAGTCTCTCTCTCTCTCTCTCTCTCTCTCTCTCTCTCTCTTTTATTATGTACTCTTTAACTGCACTTTATATCTTTAGGGGTTGGGAACAGACCAGCCAGTTCTTTCCCATCTTCCCACACACCTAGCTGACTAACGAAAACAGCTATAGACATTTAACGTCTTTTTTTCCTTAGAAAACAATCCCCTGGGGAGTTAAGTAATATTGTTTTGTACAGAACTGTACACACGTAGCATTTTAGTCATCATTAGTCAGGCAAGGACTCCTCTGGTGACTAAACAAGCCTGACTGTGAGTCACAGAAAAAGAATAATGGAGATACCTGCTACATGAGTGCTTTTCAAATATGCCATGTCCTCAAAAACACGACCAAAGTAACATTGCCTCAGAAGTAGTTTAGTTTGCAATTTTTTCATTGAAAAGACACTAGTTAAAGATATTCCATCTCTCTGTACTTCTTTCTGATCACATTGTATCATGCATCCTCTCTTGAAATCTATTATTAATCACTGTTTATTGCATTGTACTTTTAATTGCTTTATAAATTGACTACCCTTGATAGTTTCCACTTGATAGTTGAACACCATGATGGTCATCACAATTGTATATGCATGTTATATCCCTTGGGATTAAAACTTCATTGTTCCACAGAGCAGTACTTTTGCTTGAATGACAGTTTTATAGAGGTTTTTGTTTGTTTGTTTTTGTTTTTATCAGTTTTCTTTTTTCAATTCCTGCTTCTTTTTGAGGCACCATTCTAATGCTTTGAGTGTTTGTGGTTTGAGAATATAGCTTAAAAACAATTCAGAAGGAAATTACAGTTGTTTTTATAATTTAAACTTTTTGAAATCATTATGGTGTGTTATTGTGAGTGAACTATGAGTGTTGTTTATTAGGGAATTTCCTTTCTCCTTGATCTTTTCTCCTATTACATATATTATGCAAGTTCTTTCAAAGCAGTTTTAGTTTATAGACAGCAACTATGGTAATTAATATGATTCCATTAGACATTTATTTGCATGCCAGAGGACAGAATGATTCAGTTAGGTAACTCTGAATAAAATATAGGGCTTTGGGTTGAAAATGCTCTTTATTTTACATAGCATAAAAGATCAAAAATGAATGTGTCATTTGTGTTTTAAGGTTCATTGTTTGGTTCTTATATGTAGAAAAACAGATTCTGTTTTCTTTTTCCTTTGAGTTGTAAAATTTGAACTAGGAGGGACTTCCCCTAGTGATAAGTCTGTTCTCTCATCTTACATGTCAGGAGTCTGAGGCCCAGAGATGTAAAGTACTCTGCCAACACTAGTACCAAACATTGTGCATTTTCTCTACATTATCCTAATCTAAAGCAGTTTATTATTTTTTTAAACCATTTAACTTTCCTTGAAAACAGCTTCTAATATTATTTTCCATTTTAAAACTGAAAAACTGGAGGCTCAAAGTAGGTGACTTGCCTATGGATCATAAATCTCGGACTTCAATGTCACTGTCAGTACCCATGTGTCTATCTGTTTGACTCCATGATCATTAATTTATCCGTTAGAAAGGTACCATAATGAATTCTTAGTGGAGACATAATGAAGATCCAGGTCTCTGGTATCCTGGCCCAATGTGGTGTGTGTGTGTGTGTGTGTGTGTGTGTGTTGTATATTTTCCATCAACCATAATATGTGTGTGAAGTCAGTCAGGTATAAGCTTGACTGAGTGATGTATGCTTATATTTATATTAAGTATTTTCTTAAAATACAGTCTTGAGCAGCAGAGATGGCCCAGTGGTTAAGTGGTTAAGAGCATTTCTGTTCATTTAGAGGACCCAGATTTGGTTTCAAGCACCAACATGGTGGCCAACAGTCCATAACTCCATTTCCAAGTTATTCAGTGACTTCTTTTGATTTTTATCCATACCAGACAATTGCAAAGTACACATGTATACATGCAGGCAAAACACACATAAAATAAAACATCAATAAATCTTTAAGAAATACAGTGTTTTAATCATAAAAGATGATATGAGATTTTGAATAAAATTATTTTTTAAAAACACTGAATTCATTCACTTTAAGAATTGTCTTGCAGAAAGGATATTTTTAAACAATGGAATCCTCAACATGATAAAAAATTGAATTGCTGATGTTGATTTAATAATGGAATCACTTAAAATTGAAATTAGTGATGGTATGTAATTTCATTGAGTATACTATATTTAGACACACTGCTCTTGGAAGTAAAAGGTAATGAACCTAGAGTGATACAAATACATATATGTATGCAATTGCAATTACTGAAAAAAGAGGCCATGTAATTGAAGTAGAGCAAGGATAAGTATATGGGAGGGTTTGGAGAAAGGAAAGGAAAGGAAAAATGTTGTAATTAAGTTACAATCTCAGAAACAAAAAAAGGATTTATTTATACCTTAAAATGAACACTGCTGTAACAGCTACAGCTATGATTTGCCTTAGCATTAGATTACTGGTCAGTAGCCTAGTAAAGTTAGACCCCAAGTTTAATCCCCAACATTACACATACAAACACACATGCACACATGTGTGCACGCACATACATACACACACAGCTGGAAAGTGTAGCTTATTCAGAAACTGTTACAGGCACCTTGGAACTTTTCCAGTCATCAGTAATACAAGGGAATAAGCTAAAACTCATCTGTATAGTCTTCCTTGTGCCAGCTAGTAGAAAAACTGCCTGGATTAAACCACAAATCTAAATACACTGAAGTTGGATACAGGATATTGTACTGTGTCAGTCAATCCAAGACTACATTTATGTCTGCCTTATGTAAAGGTGTACAAGAGTAGTTGCACTACTTCGTGGTCCTTGTTGTTTCACAGCTAGTTTTACGACCAGCTGGATTGTTCTAGGATCTTTACTCCCTTTATTTGTCAGCATGGCAAAAAAATTCAGGAAACTTATCTCCTTAGTTTCTCTTCTTCTTGAACCGGAGAAATTTTTTTGCTATGTTTTATGCAGTCTTGAGTATATGTGACATACATATCCCAGTAGATATTGTTCCCCATGTAGACAAGTATTTTGGTGGTGCTGTTTGTGCAAGGTCTTGCAATTGCTAAGTGGCATACCTTGGGCATAAAGTAGGTTGTTATTCTAAACTATGCACTTCAGTGTTGAAGCCTACTTTATTTTTCAAATGTTTATACAAGTATATGTTTGTGTATATGTCCACTAAATTCTCTCTTTCTGAGTCTGTAAAGTCTATGACATGTCTATGTTTTTCCCAGTGAATACATTTTTCTTACATATACACAAAGCTGAGACTTATGGGAAAGAGGTCATTGTATGACCTTTCAATGGCTTTAAATGGCATAACGTAATAGATTAATATTCTACTATGTCAAAACAACCAATGGTGAATACACTTCTTCACGGAGTTTATGAAACAATGTATTAGAAGATTATATGCTTTCAACTGCACTAACTTATTGCTTTAATAATTTCCTATTTGGTCAGCTGGATCTACCTGTTGTATATTTTATGGTGGAATAGCTGCGACATTTGAGAAAGTAATTATCTGAGTTCTATCTTCAAGGTATCTTTGCCCTTTTGTAGACTAACAACTTCCTGTGTTAAAGTCTTCATGAAAGAGGATGATTGGTAGAGACCTAGGAGCCTGTAAAATGTGGAAGAAGAAATATGTTCTGTATTAGTGGGAAGTATTGCATTAGATATCTGAATTTTGAGCCTTTACTCATCTCTCCTAGTCTAAGATGACAATATAACCACTTGAGTTAGTTTTTAATACATGTTATTATTTCATTTAGACTTTACACCCTTACATGTATTACTGACATATGGTATCACACTCATGAATGTATTGAAAAAGTCTATGTCTACATCATTTCTAGATAGAGAATAAAACGTTTCAGACTTACCTCCAGCATCATTAAGTCATTTATTCTTAAATTTACTTTTCTGGTTGGGTTTAGTGTATTTGTGTCTACTAACTATGCGATAGTCAAATAATGCTCCATGGAATGAAAGTATGGGAATCACATGGAAAAGCCTCAGACACTGCAAATCCCTCACCCCACTGCAGACAACTGGCTCATCATCTGAAGTATAGCCAGATCCCCCAGGTGGTCTATATTCAAGTTAACACCTGGAAATCAAAATCAGATTTCCTTCATTACCTAGACTTTTGAGAACTGGTTATCATAGACAACCATTTCTTTTTGTCCACTTTCAGAAATTCAAAGAAATATGTAATCAAAATATTTTCAATTGTGTATTACCTGGCTAGTGTATGTCAGCTTCCTTCTATCACAAAGTTGATATTATTTTATTAGAAGGATAGCTATAATTATATAGTAAATTAAATTGTTGAGTCTGGATGAATCCACTTACTTTGATGATAGCAATGGCCCCACTGTTGAAATGATACTTATCCTTATTACTTGACTCACAAACAGAATCAAAAGAGTGTCACAAAAGGCATGTAGATAGATGTATTGGGGCTTCGCCAGTATTACTCAATGGAGAAATTAACAGTTTTCCTCTTGTTGCTTAGGTGTAGTCCCTTAAGTTTTGTGGTTTAAGATAATATAAATTTGAAACTGTGGAGAATAGTATAACCCTAACACTTGTAAGGCAGAAGGAGAGGCTGAAGAATCACAAGTTTGAGGCCATTACTGGCTTCTTAGCAAGATCTTGCCTGGAAAAAAATTAATAACATAAATGCATTGTGTTATGAAATAAATATTTTTCAAATGATTCTCACTGGATTAAAATAATTTTATCCATATAATTTCTATTATTGACATCTCTAGAGAAGAACTCATTTCTTTGTTTCTCTCAACTGTTGGAAGTTATCCACACTTCTTGTCTTACAGCCTTCTATCTTCAGAGGTGGCAATGTTTGATTAGTTCTTTGACATTTCATCATTTTTTGTTATAATTATATGACTCCATTTTCACATTTTAGGACTTTTGTAATTATTACATTTATCCCATTCAAATAATGTAGAATAATTTCTTATGGTTACTGACAACTAGTATCAATTCCATCTGCAACCTCAAATATAAGCATGTATAAGCAAAACCATGAAATACTGGTTTTCCTCTTCTTGGTTTGTTTCACTTAGCATAATGTCCCCCAGTGCTAACTATGTTGTTGCAAATGGTGAGATTTCCTTCTATGTTAAGTTCGAATAGTATGTCATTGCATAGATGACACACTTCCTTTATTTAGACATTCATTTATAAACACTCAGATTGAGTCCACCATATCTTGGCTACTGTGAATAGGTGTACAATGACAAGGAAGTGCATATATTAATTTCATTTCCTTGTATATATGCTTAGTAATGGTATTGCTGAATGATATGAGTTCTACTTTTATTTTTTGAGGGACCTCCATACTGTATTTTATAATGGCCATACAATTCTAGCTCTTTACCAACAGTTTGCTTGAGTTCTTTTTTCTCTTTGAGGGAAATAAATCTGTTTCCAGTATTTAGGTAAAAATAAATGTGTCTATTTGTATATTGTTCATCCACTATATATTTGTTTGCTTATACAATGTTACTTACTAACCACTAGATGGTATACTTTGAGGTATTCTTCCTAAATCCTAAAGAACAGCTTATGTACTGAAAAGTTTTTCCCTCTAGGATTTTGTAGGATTATATAAAATCAGGAACAGGAGATATAAGAAATCTGAAGTAAAGATTTGGATAGTCCAGTTCTTCCTATCAAGACAGAATTACCCTTAACTCTTAATATAAGCTGTGAAAACCGGATTTAGTAAACATTAAAAGAACGTTTAAGGAAAGAAATATGACATGAACTTTTTTAGAACAAATTTTATCCAGCAATAACATTTTTTTTCTCAGACTAGAGTAAGAAGAGAAATTGGATGGAGTTATATGATAAACCAGTTTGAGAGAGGATGATTAAGAACATAGTCTCAGTATAATAAAAGGTAGAAAGGCTTTACTTGCAAAGTTTGTTTAGGCATAATGATACAGAAAGAAGTATAATTTAGTCGTGAAAGATGTATAAATTAAGGGGCTTGATTAGTTTATCAGGCTGTACTATGAATCACAAGAGATTAGTTTCCTATAATCCATAAGGGGGTGGTCTATAGATTTATTGTATTAAATCAGAGCTAAAGATACAGGGAAATAGTCATACATTGGAAACTTTTTTATGTTTCTGCCTTGATTTTTAAAATAAGTTGAATATTGTTATCCAAATATATGAAATATCTTTATAGTTTATAGGCAGTTTAATTTTATCATTAACACATGATAAAGGTAAATGTCTTAAAGGCTGATTTATTATTATTTACAGACTATTCTGAGATCAAGGGCATTTACTTGCTGATACATTTTTCCCTTTTGGAATAAACATTTCCTAAATTCTTCAGAATTTAAACATTAGAACTGGATATGGTGGCTTATGTTGGTAATCTCAGCACTCAGGAGGTTAACGCATGAGTAATGTCATAAATTTTAAGCTAGGTTGGGATATATAGTGAGTTCTAGGCTAGTCTGGGCTACAAAGTGAGACTCTATCTTATAAAAACAAAAAGACTCAAATACTGGAAATTAAACTATAAATGTGGATATCTCTGTAGTTATTTGTATTTTCTTATATATTTTGTAGATCATTACATAAAATTGTCTTGCAATTTGCTCCTGTGCCATGATGAATGTAAATGTAGCTTTATGAAGCTGGTAAACATGAATAATTATACAGAATTTAAGTCAAGATATCTTTGTATTCATTGGGGTTTAGAACTGCTTGCTAGTTCCACATTCTTGGAACAGATAACCAAACTCTTGGAAATGAACATCCTCATCTGGATAGTGGAGTTATAAAACATGTCCCCTAACGAGTTTTCTTCACAAAAATACATGCTAACCTATAATGTGGTATGTAAAGAGTGTTTTCTAAACTTAAAAATTATTTATTTTAATTTTTCAAGGCAGGATTTTTGTCCTGGAAGTAGCTCTGCAGAAAAGGCTGTCCTTTGACTCACAGAGATCCACTTGCCTCTGCCTCCTAAGTGATGGAGTTAAAGGTGTGTACCACCATGCCCTGTGAAATGGTGTTAATAGTTTTCTGTTAATGTTTATGTCACCATCTAGTCATTCAGATTGTGGATAATTTAATAAATACCATTCCTCACAGTTCAAGGAGGATATAATTAAGGTACCAGAATGCATAAGGATAGTTTTAAAAGACTATTTAAACCACTGCTGTTACTACATTATATATGTTCATGAAGATAAGAAACCAACAGGATGAGACTAGAAATAGAAGCTATTTTTAATGGTTCATACTGAAATTCTAGAAATGTAAGAGTACATGAATGAAGGTTGAATGTGGTGTCATATACCTGTAATTTCAGCATTGGGGATTATCCAGTTGCTAAAATCCAGAGAAATAGTATGTATAAAAAACAGAAAAAGGGATGGGGGGACTACATTTTATATACAGGGGATTCAGTAAGAACGAGTGACTTCATTGAAAACAAGATACAAAACAGTGAAGCCACACCTTTTAAGCACTTAAAGAAAAATGTAATCTCTGTACTGGGGATGTTAATAGAGCACTTGTCCAGCATGCATGAGGCCCTATGTTCGATATCTAGTAGTACATAAACCATGTGTGGTGGAGAACATTTTAAATCCCAACAATCAGAAGGTCATGGCAGGAGGATGTAAGTTCAAGGTCAGCCTCCAATATGTAGCAAGTTTGAAACTGTCTCAAAACCCAGAAATGGTGGCCTACAAGATGACTTAGCTTGCTGGCTTTGTTCACAGACCTGACCATCTCTTTCTGGATCCCACAAGGTGGCAGGAGAGAACCAACTCCAGAGAGCTGTCCACTAATCTCCAGGCACATGGGGTAGCGTGGGGAGGGGAGGAGGGAGGGAGAAAGGGCTAGAGAAAGAATTACAAAAAAAACAGTGGAGTGGATTGAGGGGGTGGAGGGGAGGTGGGGAGAGGGAATGGGAGGAGAAGAAGGAGGGGTAACTTCAGTAGGGGTGTAAAATAAATAAATAAATTCAAAAACTAAACGTTTAATTAAGATAAGTAAATAAATACATACAAGTGTAATGCAATGTAGCCCTTGGCTACAAAGTGAGTCGTTAGTTACAGAGTGTGTGCAAGGTTAGCCTGGGATACATGATAATCTGTTTCGAAAAAATGAGCATCCCAAATTCCTTATCAAAAATGTCAAAGCAAAATACAGTTCTCCTTATGCAAAAGAAAAATATTTCATAAATGTTGCAGCAGCAGATGTATACAAACAAGAATATTAAAGAAAGTCCTTTTCCAAGAAGAAGAAAATGATAGCAAATTGAAATATGGAGTTCGTAATAGTAAAAATAACGCTGGAAATACTACATCTGTGGGTAAAAATGAATGAATTTTTCCATTTTAAAAATCATAGTAAAAGAGCGCTCTATGTTTTTTGTGAAGATTTATTGGAAGCTTTAAAAGCTATATAAGAAATTGTTTTAAGAATAGAATAAATGCTAGTGAGGGAAGGAACTGAAGTATATCAATGGAAGATTATTTTGTGTGAAGTTTTATATAACTTAATATGGAAATAAGTTAAAAAGGTATACCATTGTTTCCAAGTAATTAACTAAAATAAGGAAACAAGGTGATGAGCCGATAAGTTAGAATCACAAAAACATTTAATAATTAAAAAACATGAAAAAAACAAAGAATGGGTAGGACAAGACAAATAGGAGAGAAATAGGAAATAATTAGAAATATTATACACTTAAGTTCAACCATATTGATATTTTGTCAGTTGAAAACTGTCAAAATATGCCATCTAAAAGACATAAACTGCCTACAAATAACTCACTTAAAATAACAAGACACAGACAATTGAATATAAATAAATGAAAAAATGTACCATGAAAAGGAAGGTGTATTTATATCAATATATTAGGTAAAGAGAATCAAAAAAGAAAATATATTATTAGGAGTAAAGATGGCCAGTTTCATAAAGGGATCAGTTGATTAAAAGAACATAAAAATCTTAAATGCTTTTTATCAAATAATAGTACTCTAAAATTTGAAACAAAGACATAAAAAAGAAATAGGCAATAACACAATTTTATTCTGAGCTTAACACGTTTTCTTAGTATTTGCTACAAACTGAGTCAAAAAATTGATTACTTAGTTGACTAATATGTTCCACAAAACAATAGCAAAATACATGCTATTCTAAGATGCACAAAGAAATTTGATCAACATGGACCATATTTGGGGATATAAAACTATTAAGAAGAAAAAAGTGAACTCATACTAAGGATGTTCTCTGGTCGTAACACTGAAAATCAATAATTGAAATATGTGAGAGAGCTCTAAAATTTTGAAAAAACATTGCACTCACTACAAGGAAAAAAGAAGGAATTAACATTTAAAGGCAGAAATTATTAAACTTAGAACAGAAAAGAAAGAATTTAAGAAGACAAATTGCTATCTTTTAGAAAAGACTGTATTATATGTAAATGTATCTAGGACTTTAGCCAGAAACTCAATGAATTAAACATAACTATTAAAATAATCCAAAGTAAGTTGGGAAATAACCCAGCTTGTTTGCCCAGACCTATAGTCTGAACACAGAGAGGTAGATGTAGGAAGATCTGGAGTTCAAAGTCATTCTTAGATACATGTGATTTTGAAGCCAGCCTGAGGGAAAAACATACATAAATTTTATCAAATGTTACATGATAACATGTTTTTACATAATTAAATCAATGAGTTGGAAAGGAGGTATCAAAAAACAAAATGTCAGTGTCAAACAGTGGTTAATTAAGTAGTATGTGTGTTTAATTATCTCAATATATTGAATATCAGTGTACTAATCACTCTAAAGGCATTGATTGCTTTTAAAAAAAAACTCAACTATCTGCTTTATAAAAAGGGATCCACTGTTTGAGGGGCTTCTGGCAGTGGGACAAGGATTTATCCATGATGCATGAGCTGGATTTTTGAAGAGTATTCTCTATGGTGGGGTGCCTTGCTCAGCCTTGATGCAGAAGGGAGGGCCTTGGTCCTGCCTCAACTTAATGTGCCAGGTTTTGTTAATTCCCATGGGAAACCTTCCTCTGAGAAGTGAATGGGGGGAGGGAGTGAAAGGAGGGGAGGAGGAGGGAACTGCGGTTGTTATGTAAAATAAATAAAAAATAAAATAAAATTCAAAGGATCCACTTTATAGTCACAGATTAGAAGTAAAAGGGCAGAAAATATCATATTGCGACACAGTTATATAAAGAAAACTGAACTGTATGGATTAATATCAAGCACAGTTGAATGCAGGTCAAGGAATAACACAAGGAAGTAAGATGACTTTCAGAAAATGACTATTAAATAAAAGTTCACTATACCAAAATATGTGACAATGCTGAAAGGTCTATGTGCTGAAAAACAGATTTCTAAAATATATATGGCCAAACCTGATGTAAATAAAAACAGATCAATTCCATAATTATACTTGGTGACTTGATTAATTCAATAACTGTTTAAAATGGTAGTCAGAAAAACCAGTAAGTATATAGAAGGTTCAAACAATACTATGAGCCAATGTAACCTAATTGACATTTTTAGATAACATTTGTGCAGCAATACAATACATAGTCATTTAGGTGTATGTGGAACATTTAGTAAGAGAGAACACATAAAAATTAATTTCCTAAGAAATTTCAGAAATAAACAAAAGCATGAAGATTGGTAAGGAAAGCAGAATTTTAAAAAGTGACCATACATGGGCAAGTTTTCTCCGTTCTATGTAATTGTTAAGTACTTTCTCTGCTTACAAAGAAGAAATCAAAACCAGAAAAATATAATACTAAACTATAAACAAAGGGGCTTTGAAAGTACCTTGAACTGAGTGGCAACTTTAAATTGTTTTTACAATTTGCAGGACATGAGTGAAATGCTCATGAACACTAGAAATAGAAGTGTATAACAATAATTGCATATATTTGTGAAAAAGAAATCTCAATGGTATAAGGTCTTTCTTAAGAATCTGTGTAAAGTGGTATTGAGTCCAAACAAACCAGAATAAAGGGAAGGGTAAGCAGGAAAGAGACGGAGCAGAAATTAAGCATAAATGTAAATTAAGATAAAAATGTACAGAAAAATCAATGAAATGAAAAACTAGTTCTTTCAGATCAATGTAAGTGATAAACTTCTTGCCACACTCACAAGTAAGAGGAAAGAAGCACATTACCAGTACCAAGAAGGGAAAAGTTAAATCACTGCAGATTCTATAGTCATTAGAGAAGTATAAAGGAAATGGAATAAAAAAATTCACACTTTTGAATTTAGCAATTTATATTAAGTGAACCAAATGCCTGAAAGAGAGTACTTAAACTCATGCAAACTTAGATAATTTAGGTAATATAGAAATGTAATTTGTAGTTTACCACTTCACAATATGACAACCATGGTATTATTTTTCACATTTGTGTGTGTGAGTGTGTGTGTGTGTGAACATATCTCGAAATTAAAGGACAGTTTTCAGGAGTCCGTTCTCTGCTTGCACAGTGTGGGTCCTGGGGCTCTAACTCATATCTTTCGGCTGGTTGGCAAACACCTTTATCCTCTGAGTTATCTAGTTGATCCTGTATAATTAAACTTGGTAATTTTAGACATTTTATTTAAGATACAATATGGCAGTTCTATGTAGTATCTTTTTTGAATTTATAAAAAATCTGTTTTATCACTCATTAGCTTAGAACCCACACTAAATAGAGTACAAGGGAACTACAAATATCCCTAAACATATAGACTCTAAAGTTGTGATAATATTTAAAAATTACCTCAAGTGATATATGAAAAACAAATGCATGAATCACAACTGGGGTTTATGCTAGGAGTGGAGGTCAGGTTTATCATTTCAAAATCAAATAGCATAATTTACCATGTCAAAATATTATAGGACAAAAATATTGTCATCTCAATAGATATGCAAAAGATGTGAAAAAATTAGGTACCCATTGGTTATGATGTTCCATTTGATAAAACTACAGGATATTTTTATTAACCCAATAAGGATAGTGTTGATAAATCTACAAATAACATTGAACTGTGTTGTGAAATGGGGAGCGGGCCTGTTTTTCGTCCGGCCCAGCTCCCGCATGGCTAGCTTATACCCCGATATAATAACACACAAATTGTACTCATTTAAGCACTGCCTGGCCCATTATATCTAGCCTCTTCTTGGCTAATTTTCTAATCTTGCTTAACCCATATCTAGTAAT
>LOJH01009563.1:0-22740 GCA_001685095.1 Ellobius talpinus
AAAAAAAAAGCAGTCCAGGCCCCCTACTGGCCATGGCTCAGGCCCTGTGTGGGCCAGGACAGACTTTCTCTCCTCCGCCTGTGACCACAGGGAGGCCAGATGCTCTTGGCTGCAAGCTTGACTGTTCATTCCTTTGCTGGCAGGTGACAGCATCAGGTCTTATCTCTCTGGAGTTCAGGGTCCTCCAGGCCCACCAGGTCCTCCGGGGCCTGCCATCACTATCACAGGAGAGACTTTCGACTACTCCCAACTGGCAAGCCAGGTGGTGAGCTACTTGCGGAGTAAGTCTATCAGCCTTCAGTGCTCTGATACCCTCCTCCTAAAGCGTCCCCCGTATCCCCAGAACCTCATCTCTCAATCACTGGGCGTCACACCCCTCCCCTGACTATATAACCTTTGATTCCACATTTGTCATAGTTGGGTCACAGGGCCCAGCTTTGGCAAACATTGTACTGCTGGGAACAGGCATGATGGGGCAGGCATGAAACACATTTGACTAGCATGCTCCCAAGTACAGGCCCATCTCTGCTCACAAGAAGAGACCCTTGCTTGACAGTATCTAGTAGGAGTCAGGCTAAAGCATATTCTAGAACATGGCATTCCCTACAAAAAGCCAGAATCCCCACCTGGACTCTTCTGGCCTCCCAAGTAGCCTGAAATGCTCCATCTGTTCATTTTGCAAAGACCATGACAAGCTGACTTGACTTTCAGAGTTTGGACATAGGGGGTCTGCTCTGAAACCAAGGGGGTAACCTGAGGTCTTCTTCCCACAGCGTCTGGCTATGGTGTCAGCTTGTCCTCTGCCTCCTCCGAAGAGATCCTGGCCATGCTGCGACGTGAGTCACCCACCGTGGGCTAGAGTGGGGGCTCTTTGCTCTATTCTGACCTCACTTGGTGGGCACCAGTCCCAGGCTGAGCTCTGTAAGGCCTGCAAACAAGAGGAAGTCCTCTGTGACACTCACTGTTCCACCTCACGTGCTGGGTCACAGATGCATCATGGGAGAGTGAATCTCCCATCTTCCTCCACTGCAGACACCCAGAAGTAGGCTGATTTCCCCCAGCCTATGTGTGTGTCCCAAAGACCAAGACCCAATACTGGGAGCCAGGCTGAGCAGGTGGACCTGACTGGGCTTCTGGGTTGATCCATAAAGCATATCCTCTCCTTTCCAGGGAATGATGTGTGGCAGTTCCTACGTCAGCACCTGGCAGGCCCCCCAGGTCCCCCAGGGCCACCAGGAGTCGGTGGAGATGGGTCCCTCCTGTCCTTGGACTATGGAGAGCTTAGCAGACACATTCTCAACTATATGTCAAGTGAGTAGTCAGAAGGGCACAGAATGAGGACTAGGGCATCCAGTGTCACTGAGATGGCTCCACTGCCTCCTCCTCACCCCCCTGCCAGCTGCACTGACCCCTGCAGGGACTGCAGTCTCCAGGGCTGCTCAGAGCAAGTCTGAGCTGCGAGCACACTTGCATATGTGTGCACATTCCACATCCAGCAGCCGTCAAGCTGTGTGGACCCACGCTCTGCTCAGTGCCCTCCCCATTGGGGGTCACTGCCCAGACTGTCTGCACCTCTCTCCTATTCATCTTCTTTCCGACCCCCTTCTCTCCCTTCCTCAGACCCCACTTTGGTCCAGATTGCTATCTGCTCTCCTCCCCAACAGGCCATTTGTATCTGAGCTTCCCTGTCCTATGTGAGTCCCCAACAACTTGAGACCTTGTTCCCCAGGTTCTGGAATCAGTTTTGGGCATCCTGGCCCACCAGGCCCCCCTGGCCTGCCAGGGACATCCTATGAGGAGCTACTCACCATGCTCCGGGGTAAGGCCAAGCAGGGACTCCCATCACTAGGTTTGGGATGGAAACTGAACCTTTGGCTCAGGCTGGGACTGACTCCTTACTGTCCATCGATGCCCCAGGGTCTGATTATAGGGACATCATTGGGCCTCCAGGACCCCCAGGGCCACCCGGGATGCCAGGCAGCGCATGGTCCAGCATCAGCGTGGAGGATCTCTCATCCTACTTGCACAGTAGGACACTGGGGAGCAGGGAGAGAAGGGCAGAGGGCTGCGGCCCGACCCCGCGGGCATCCCTAATCCTCGCTAGTGACACCATGGAGAACTGAATCAATGTGCCATTCCCTGGAGCGTGCACAGGGATGGACCCTGGGGCTTGAAGGGGGCCACGAGCCATGGCAGGGGAAGAAACAGGGCTCTTAACTCATTCAAGTAGCCCTTGCAGAGCTCATGAGCCATGTGATCAGTCATGGAATAAGGGTTCTAACGTCTGGTAGTGAAGGCCTAGGAGAACAGGATGTGGGTTGTGGGGTAGAAGGGTGTCGGGGTCCGATGCCCCCTTGGAAGCAGCCATCCCCAAATGATGTCAGAAAGGGGACACCTAGTCCTTTCTCCTCCTGCATGCAAGGGGCCCAGTAAGCATCCCCTACCCTCCTCTACTCCACCCTCCACTTCCCATCTCCTTCCCTCCATCCATGGAGGGCCCACAGTAGGCCAAGGGAAAACTGAGCATCTAGTTTTCTCTGCCCAGGACCCTGACCTTCCTCATTCCCTCTCCTCCCACCCAGCTGCTGGCTTGTCCTCCATTGCGGGCCCTCCAGGCCCTCCTGGACCCCCAGGTCCTCGAGGGCCCCCAGGTGTCTCGGCAGCTCTGGCCACCTATGCAGCTGAAAACAGCGACAACTTCCGCAGCGAGCTGATTAACTACCTCACAAGTAGGTGCCTTGACATTGGTCGCCTCTTGTGTCCCGTGTCCCCCCACTCTAGACCTTCATTACTCCTGTAAGTGGTGCAATAGGCACAAGATTGTCAGCAGTTCAGACAAACCAGTTTCTCTACTCAACTGCATTCTTCTGTACATGTACTCTGTCACTAAGGGATTTTATTCAAACTCCAGAGTCCCCTAGCTCCCAAGTCTTTTGTCCATCACAATCTGGGCTAATGCATCTTCCTACCCCACAGGTCCTGATGTCCGTAGCTTCATCGTTGGCCCTCCAGGCCCTCCAGGGCCCCAGGGACCACCTGGAAATGGTCACTTAAGAGAGAACTACAGTTGGGGTAGCAGCTCCTCAGCCAGACGAGGCACTTCCTACAGCTCTTCCACAGGAATAGGGGGGGCCACTGGAGGCTCCCTGGGTGAAGGTGGAGCCTTCGGTGCAGGAGATGGGGGTCCCTATGGTACTGATATTGGCCCAGGCGGAGGTTATGGGGCAGCTGCAGGTGGCATATATGGCACCAATGGCGATTCGTTCCGGGCTGGCTTCACTGGAGACCTGGATTACAACAAGCTGGCAGTGCGGGTGTCTGAGAGCATGCAGCGTAAGTTGGAACCCTTGGACCTCAGAGGGGGAGGAGCATGAGTGCTTCTTGGCACATAGTCCTCACAAACTGGCCCTTGTTTTTAATGAATGTGAAGATAGAAATTCTAGAATCAGATGAGCAGGGATTGAAAGACAGGAGACCTCATCCTAAGTCTCCACCATCTCAGTGCAAGGAACCCCAGTATTGACACCCGAGCTGTGGGGGAACAGGGCACACCGAAGGGCTTGTATTCTGCTCAGAGCAAGTCTGACAGTAACTGAGATGCAACTTGTCCGTTGTTAGCCAAGAAGTCCTTTCTCCCTCTAGTTATCAGCCCAGGTCTGCAGGCCAAATGCCCCCGAGGAATGTCACAACAGGCCCGGCCAGTCTCAAAGAACAGAGAAGGAAGCTGCAGAGCTTCTTCCTCAGGGCAGTTTCCTCTAGTTTAGCTGCTTTGAGCGAGGCTGTCTGAGGATACTGCCCTTCTGCTGCAGCTTACCACTGTGCAGTGGTATCTGCTTTCTACACCTGCATCCTGGTGTTCTGCAGGTCAAGGCCTGCTACAAGGGATGGCCTACACTGTCCAGGGCCCACCAGGCGTGCCTGGGCCCCAGGGCCCTCCTGGCATCAGCAAGGTCTTCTCTGCCTACAGCAATGTGACCCAGGACCTCATGGACTTCTTCCGGAGTAAGCATGCCCTCACGGCTTCCCCAGCACTAGCCTGCTGCTTAGTCTCACAAGGGGTCTGACACACAAATGCCTCCTTCTCCCCATAGCTGAGACTCCAAAACCATGAAGCCAGCTCCACTTCCCTGTACAAGCCCAGATTCCACTATCTGTGTCGCTCTGAACAAACTGCTCGACCTCCCAAGCCTCTGGCAACCTCTAGTCTAAAACCAGATTCTTTCCTTCCTTGCAGCTTACGGAGCTATTCCAGGCCCACCTGGGCAAAAGGGAGAGGCAGGCACCCCAGGACCCAAAGGTAAGTGGCAACGGGGATCTGTGTAATGACCATCTCTTACTGAGAAGTAGCAGCACCTTTGCTGGTACCACACTGTGCCACACCTTCTGCCTTGTCACATCTTCTCTGTGCTTCTAGGTGACATGTCACATGTCACATCTTCTCTGTGCTTCTAGGTGACAGGGGCCTTGCTGGACAACGAGGTCCTCCTGGGCCACCTGGCCCTCGAGGGCAAAAAGGAGAGAAAGGAGACAAGGGTAAGTCCTAATCTTGTGGCTTCTGAGGTTCTGGGGCTCAGCAGAGAAAAAGTAATTTGCTTCCAAGCTAGTCTGAGAAATTCAAACAAGAACTTATGCGTAAAAAGGTATTTAGCACAACTGAGGAGGAAGACCAGAGCTGCCGCAGAGTGAGAAAGAACCTGGCAACAAAATAGGGCAAATAACTTGAAAATAAGTAGTTTTACAAAGGATTAACTATTCAAGCCACTTTTAGCAATCATTGTTGGTATCACTGGTCCTCATAGGTCATGACATATTTAACCCCTACTCATCTTTGGACTTTCAGGCGACCAAGTCTACACTGGGAGGAGGAGGAGAAGTATTGCCGTCAAGCCATAAGTTGCACTTGGCAGAACCACCGAATTCTTGGACCAGTTCTTGCAATATGCTCGGGTGTCTATGTCCAAGTATCCCCTGTGGGTGAAAACTGGAACTGGTTCACATCTTGCTGAGACCAAGTCACCTAGCAACACTTGTTCTAGTTGGAACAAAATAGATACATACATAAAGTTCAAAGACACACAGTTGGAAACAGCTTCATTGATTGGGTGGGCCTTCAGAATAGCTGCAAAATTTAGTATGAGATTTAACCTCTCTGCTATATAGATCTGAGCTCCCTGGCTTCTTTAGCTCCCTGGCTTCTTAACTCGGGCCTAAACCTCAGAAGCCAGGTACATAAATGTTGGTTGGGGAGTCTTGGCGCTTTGCCTAAATGAGCCCAGAAAAATGGAAAACGGGAATGGGGGCCTTGGTGGGGGTGACACTTGATGGGTTTCTGGTCACTGTTACCAAGGCTGTGCTTCCAGTTCCTTCCCTGCTCACTCTGCACTCTCCAGAAGTTCCCCTCCTTCAAGGATAGTTATCTCAGCAGATGCCAACCACCTCCCCCTGGAGCTATGGCCTGTGTCCCTGTGCATGCCGGAAGTCACGCTATGACACCACACTAGACCACAATGGACAGTACAAGAGGGGCAGCAGACAAGGAAGGGAAACATGGCCTCCACACCCCATTCTGCACATAGGAAAGGGCATGGGTGCAGCTGGTTTTTAAGCACTTTTCACTGTCTAAAAGTATTTGTATGTAAACTGTAAGATGAAAAATCATTTCAATTGTAAAATTTTCAATTAAAGGTTTTTTTCTTTTTTAGTATGTTTACTATGAATCATGTGAAAAAGAAAGTTTAAAAAAAAGGAATCTGGGTTACCTGGGTCTGACTCTAACATTAGCAGAGAAGACTGGTTGCATTTTAGGCCCTGCCTTTTAACATTTTATCCCTGAGAGCTCTAAAGCAGACTTTTATCTGAAGCTACTAGCTCAATCTGGACACACTGGACAAAGTTTGTTTTTTCTAAGTTCCTTGAAATAGAAACACACAACAAATTAGCAAGCTTCTTTGCGATTAATGCATGACTGGAGGCCAAATATATAAACCACAAAAATGTCTACTAAGGAAAATGTACACATATCAGACACCCCAAAGAAATGCATGGTAAGGTCAGAAGAGTCCGCACTTGGGCAATGGCAATTTGTTCATTTGTTACAAGCTGTGACTCTCAATTGCTGGGTAATTAAGCATGGGATTAACATAAATTCACTTCTACATCTCTCTGTGTAGCCCTGGCTGTCCTGAAACTTACTCTGTAGACCAGGCTGTCCTCAAACTCAGAGATCTGCCTGCCTCTGCCTCCTAAGTTCTGAGATGACTTTCTTTACTTTTCTATGCTCTCTCCTGAATATCTTACATATCCTAGAGAAAGGACACGATTTAGTTTCACTCCAACAAGCAGCTGCAGCAGCACCAATGCAAGCACATCATCAGAACGTTGTGTGGTCTTCTGGCCTGGCTGTTATATCCTGATGGCTACCCATAAGAATCAACATGGGGGGATCTTTGCACATGAATTCATATAGCCTTCACAATTTCAGATAACTTGCTTTATCACCCACAGGGAACAATACCCATTGTGGATAACAATGAATGCAATGCGTCTTTTAATTTTTAAAGAATTTATCAGTTTCATAATGAAAACCTTTTGAAACAGTACTTTTTACTTTGGGGCTCAAGTATTACATGTTAATGATTGCTACCGTGATTAATCAGACCTAGGAAATGTTCCCTTGTTATTAGACTTTACAAAGACACCTAACTTTGAAGACAGAGTTCTACACTCAGAAGAAATGGGAGGGAAGTCCCAACTGTGCAGCTTTCTTCAGACAAAACCCAGAGAGGACACACAAGAGCCATACTTCAGCTGGACAGCAGTGCATCTGAGCCTCTTTTGTTTCACTGGGAAAGGGGGCAGTGGTCAGGAGTGAGCTCAATAGTGCACAGCGCTCTGAGATTAGAAAATGACATCACAGCCTCCCTATAGCCAAGCTGCACACATGCCAAGCAGGGTTGCCAATGTCC
Organism: Ellobius talpinus; assembly: GCA_001685095.1. Lineage (NCBI taxonomy): Eukaryota > Metazoa > Chordata > Mammalia > Rodentia > Cricetidae > Ellobius > Ellobius talpinus. Next base: position 6,966 of record LOJH01009563.1, read on the forward strand.
ACTGAGTGGTGTTGAACAAATCAATTGACAAATAACAAGGCTTTTTAGCATACGATTTTTCATTGGATTTGAAACACTTGGTGAAACAAATACTCTATCCCAATAAGAAAAGGAAATTAAAGCACACACACACACACTTTATGTGAACACAGACATTTGAAGTTCCTCCCAGTCTGCATATTGGAAGGTACTTATCAGCAAGTTAAAAATTACATTTGTCAGGAGGGAGAGACTACCACAGATGACTAGGATCGATGGTAAACACAGAAGGTCAGAAGACTAAGAAAAGTGCAAGTTTAAAAATGTAAGTAGGACCAAAAAGGCAGGGGGGACAGACCTGCAAAGTGTCTCAGCAGGACAATCTCATTTCTAAAGTTTTCTTTTAATTTAAAAAAAATATTTCCCAAAATAGATTAAGAAATAACTTTATTGTTTGACAATCCCGTGATTGAAAAAGCATGTTTCTAATCCCAAATATACAAGAAGCATAATGTGAAATGAAATTCTCTTCGAAAATTTAGCTTGTGAACTTATTACACTACAAAGAATCACATTTTTAAGCTGCAGCCAACATTCGAAACTGGACAACTCTATTCCAAGCTTTGTAGCAGAAATTTTAAAGCATTATCAAAACTATGTCAGCCAAAGAACAGCAACAGCAGAGGCATTAACTGTTGCCTCTGACGTAAGAGACACACTGAAAATATCACCCGTGTCCTACAAGACCATTTCCTGAAAGGACCAGAAGGCCATTAAAACTGACACCTCTTCTTCAACTGCAGTTCCCATGCTGGGCAGTCTGCAATATCTCTAGCTATTAATTTGGCTGAATTTGGCTTCTTAGAAGAGTCTCTGTCATATAATTAACACAGTGTGGAATGGGGAAAGTATGAGGGTACAGGGGACCTGGAAGAGTACAAAAAAAGTTACTTCTGAGACGTGCTGATGCTCAAGAAATCAGAGAAGCCTCCACGGGGAAGGTCTCATGTGCCTGAGAGCGTGTGCTTGAGAAACACTGCTTAGAGGTAGCTCCGGTTCTGCTTCTTACTTAGTTACAATCTGCCATATCCTGGCATGTGGGAAGGTTCCAATATTTTCAACAAAATAAAAGCACTCTAAATTTGCTCCTCACCCACAGAAAAGGGTAAGAAAGAGCTTACTGTGACTCCAACTAAAACAGCAGCTAATTCAGCAACCCACAGCCTTGGGGTCAACAGGTCTGTGGACACCTTGCGCTTGAGCTCTAGGAGCTGGACCTGCAGAAGTGTGGTAGGTGGAGGTGTGGAGTAGCCAAAGGGTGCAGGGAAAGGGGAGGCGACTGCACGGAGAATTTCCTTTATGCGCTGAATGGGGCACTCTGCCACAGCAACCAAACAGCTTCATCAGGAGATGGACTGACTGCACTCTCAGATTCAAAGAAGGTAATGCCCTCAGCCACTCCCCACCTATACTTCACCCAGCAAAGAATGATCACTGTTATCTACTGGCATATGGTCTTAAAGGAAGCACAAGTTTAGAAACAGCATGTTCTTTAACAAAACACTTTCTATATATAACCTGAAAGTGTGGAGAGGAGTGTCCCCTCTACAAGTGTACCACAGGACAGTCCCTGCACCCACAGGAATACAACCTTGGAGGAGCGGGGAATCCAGAGAGCAGGCTTCAGGTAGACAACCCCTACAGCCTCCATTCCAGATACAATGCTCTAAATGTCAAGCTGAATAAAGCAGGAAAGAAAGATATTCAGACCAAATTGTGTCTACAATTACCTAAATGATACTGAAAATAAAGCCCATTGACTGGAGTATTCATTTGTAAAAATCCAATAAGCTGAAAAATTCAAAGGAGAAAGTGGTGTATAAGAGCTTTCCTCCCCTCTCCCTCTTCAAATAAATCATTAAATACACTGGGCAACATAATTATGTCTTTTATCATAACAATATAAACAATCTCCATCATCATCCTGAATATTACTTTATAAAGATATATTTAAAGGCTTTCAAACAGTTTTCAACCCAGCATCTGAAAATAAAGCATTAAGAATTCTATATGCAGTAACACATTCATGTGCTAAGTGTATGAATTTACAACCATACATTATAATATATACGTATATATATTTATATAAAAAACAAAATTGGCTGAAAGTTAAGGCTACCTACAAGGTTGTCCAAGAAAATTAAGCTTGTCAAAATAATTATAAAGTTAAAATTACACATGCATTTTTAAACCAGATAAAGTCCAGCATCCAAAGTTTTCAAATAAATGGCAACGAAGTACTACAGACATCTACATTTTCTTAATATGAACTGGTGTTTCCACATTACATTGACAGTTCTATTTTTCCCCCAACTTAAAAAATATAACTAAAAACTGAAACGTTTACAGTTTGGTACCTAGCACTCTTAGAAGAGAACAGGTTGCCAATGGCAGGCAGCAAGCATCATTCACAAATGGGCTGTTTATAATACTGTTGACCTGACGCGCTAGATTCTGAGCTTCAGAAGGAACTAAGAGTGAACACTTCATTAATGAGCACATGTACCAGCAACCACATGATAAAGGTTTCAGGCTTTTCCTACTCAAAGAAATTAATTTAAGCATGGAACAAAATAAAAACAAAATGCACTTGAATAACCTCATTTGAAACCTTACAATGTCACTTTGCATGTGTGTCTGATACTGAATGAAAATCCTTTGTGGACAATGCTTCTTCTAAGACTAGCTTCAAAACTGTAGTTGTGACTGCAGCTCGGGGCACAGTGGCCCCTAAGCGTCACTGAGAAATAGAACTTCTGAGATGGAGGCTCTGATGTGGGGGAGCTTGGTCTATGATATGACAGTGTGGTGAGCTCTGTTAAGTTCAATCTGCACATTTTAAAGCTAGTTCATTCATCTTTCCATACTTTGTACAATATTTGTTTTAGGATGAATATTAAATGGCAATATAAACACATTTTTAAAACAGTAATGCCCACCAGTGAGAAGGGTATTTTGTTCCTGCTGATCAAAAAGAAAACCCCATTTTATATATGATTAAAATTTAGTGTTTTAGGCACTATCTTAATAAAATTAGCACCTCAATTATTGTTCCTGCCCACACAGGCTAATGTTTGTGACAAATTACTGAAATAATCTTTCTCTTTTAAAAGACTTTGATCCTGTTTAATGATAAAAAATATATCTATGTATTGAATCAATAGCATATTTCTGTAACTCATGGCTTTTTAATAATAGTTGGTTTACCAAAAGAAAATCACTCCAATTCTACAGCATAATCTTAACTGTTGAATTTAGCATCATTGAGAAACCAAGTAAAACAATATTTATTAATACTTAGTGATGTAACAGGTTTGGTTCCCCCCCCCAAATAACTTTAAACATTTCTCTGGCAGTTTTTCAGTTTTTCAGTACTATGTCTAAAGAATACAATATTTAAGGTCAATATACAAAATCACCTTAGGGAATTACTGCAAGATGCTACTTGCCAACATGGCCTAGCATCTGTCTTAGTTCATTTGCCCTTCATCTTTGTTTGCTTAACAAAAAAAATCCAAGAAACCAATTTTCAAAAGCACCGAGAAGATGGACAGGTGATTGTCTTGTGAGTCACATGTGCTGTGGAAGATGAAGAGAACAAAAGGATGCACTTAGAAGCCGAATCCAGACAGAGAATGCTTGCTGTCGCTATGACCCAGTGGAATGCAAGGTGGGAATAGGGTAGAATTTGGAGATACGGCTCTGCGCTGATGGATTAAGACATTCGGACTCCCCAGTCATTTTAAAAAACACTTCCTGCTCCTGCAGTTTCCTGGCAAACTCTTCTTCCAGTGTCTTAAAAAAGAAGAGACAAACAATTATGCACTGTTTTACACTGTACATATAAATCAGAATTTACTCTAATAGCCAAGATTAAACCTACTAACCCCAAACATTTTATTCAATAGTTAAGACCACATACTTCCCAGTCGCAGGTTCAAGACTCAGTTCAGTTAGTCCTCTGCTATAGAAGAAAGGCACTGCCTAACTTACCTTGTTAGCATGCCATGTGAACATCAAACATAACAAGTGACAACTATTAGTAACTGTCACCTACTTTTTGTGTCAGTTACTGACATACATAGTTTTCTTCTGCCCTGAACTACAAGCCACATAAACCTAACATCTAAACTATACTCACCTTATAGTCCTATAATACACAGCAAAAATACTTGCTGTGGAATTCCCCTCTGTACGGTATGAATATGTTTTATTACCATTGGTTAATAAAGAAGTTGCTTCAGCCTATGGCAGGGCAGAATAAAGCCAGGCAGAAAATCCAAACAGAGATATATAGAGAGAGTAGGCAGAGTCAAAGAGACACCATGTTAGTTGCTGAAGGAGACAGATGCAAGCACCTTGCCCAGTAAGCCACAGCCTTGTGGTGATACAGAGATTAATAGAAATGGGTTAATGTAAGATATAAGAGTTAGCTGGAAATACGACTAAGATATTGGCCAAACAGTGTTGTAATTAATATAGATTCTGTGTGATTATTCAGGTCTGGGTGGCTGGGAAAGGAATGAGTAGTCTCCATTTACAGAATAAAGAGCTGAATTTATTGAAACCTAACCCTGATAGTTTCCTGAGGTTAATCTTTTGGGTGGTGATTAGGTCACAAGACTGGAGCCCTCTAAATGGGACTACTATTCTTTTAAGGGGCATGCAGAGAGTTCTTTCCTGAAGAAGGTGGGCCTCGCCAGAACCTGACCATGACAGAAATCTGGACATGGCCTCCTCAGGCCTCCATCTTGCAATACTTTGTTTTAATGAACTGAATGGCCAGGTATCAGCGATTATAGATAAGTCATTGAAAGAAAAGGGCTATTGCTTAGGTTGAAACAAAGCACAAGATGGTTTCTCAGAAATAAGACATGAACTTAACCATGAAGCAGTGTCAGGAATTGACAGGCAGGACGGAGAAGGTACACTGGGAAGAGTAGGTAAAACTGACACAAAGACAGGGTGGCAGAAGGAACAGTTACTCTATCCATGCTGCAGCACACTGAGAACAAAGTGGCTAGTGGGTGAAAAAGTCAGAAAGGCTACAGCCCAAGTAGCCTGTGAAGGCTTCAGAGTCAAATCGCAGGATTTATGTTATACTTGATGGAACTGAAATGTATCAACACCTCTATGACATCTTCAGATGTTCATGAGGATAACTGTCAACAGCCAGCAAATAAGAATAAGGAGGGAACTAGGGTCAGTAGATACATGAGGGCATGGTTGAGCAAGCTCGGCAACAGGAAAGAGAATACACAGTAAAAGTGAGCCACAATTAATATCTGGTTGAATGCTGAGTGCCACAGATTAAGGTTCTAACCTGGATGTCAATAGAGAGGATGTGGGAACATGTCATGCTGGTGGGGCTACTGGAGGAAGGAAAGGTGACATCAATACTGAGTTCACTCTGAAGTCTGCTGAGCTGATGTTCTCCATCAGCTTCAACAGCTGTGCACTAGCCACTCAGAGCATTCCAAGAACTCCTCTAACACCAAGATACAGGTCAGCGAACAAAGAGAGAAATTCTCTGCTTTTTAAGCAGCTTATATTCTCATGAAATAAGACAAGAAATATATCTGGTGATGAAGACTATAACAAAGAAAAATAAATAAGCCAGGATAAAGAATATTTGAGATGGGAATCAAGTGAAGAAACAAGGACCTCAGAGATACAATGACACTGGAAAAGGGGCCTAGACGAAATGAGGAAGACTAGAACACCTAGAAGAAAATCAAATGAGTGAAAAGTTCAAACTGACAGTAAGGAAACCAATGAGCTAGATGTAGTGGGCATGCCTGTAGTCCCAGTGCCCGGGAGCCTAAGGCAGGAACACAACAAGCTTGAGGCCAGCATGGGATACAAGCAAACCCTGATTCAGAATAGCAATAATCATGGCACTAATGAACAGCCACAGCAACATAACCACCTATGGCCTCAAGTGCCAAGACCCTGCTATATGCACATCATCGCTTTTAACTTGTTTTTTCTCCTTTTTAAGACCGGGTTTCATGGAGCCCAGGCTAACCTCAAATTCATCATGTAACTGAGGAGGACCTTGGACTTAGGACATGTACCACCATCACTGAGATGTACAGCAGGCAGAAAGCTCACAAAAAGAAATGTTGATGTCTTAAGGGTTAACAAAGGGAAGTGGACAATAGAATAACAGCCAGAGATACAGTGGTTAACTCATGAAATCAGGCCAGCAGGGAACCCAGTTACAAACAAGAAATGGAAGGAAAGAGGAAACAAGCCATTCTTGTGCTTTGTATCTTAAGTTTAATTCAAGAGCCGTGTTACTGTAGCTTCAGCTGCGGGCAGACTCAGCCGTCACTGCTTTCTTCCTGCACTCCTCCCTGATGCCCCACACCCTAGACTACTCTGCAAGGGGAAAGAACTATTCGTAATTTTCCACATGCAGTATTTTTGCTCATTCTACTTTCTCTGCTTGTCCTATTCCTGTCCAATCTACCCACCTGCCTGCAAGTTATTATTATTAATGGTTCCTAGCCCACCCAGTTTTTACCTCTTCAACCTCCTCACAGAGATTCCAGCCCTCCTTCTCGGGTGCTCATGCTCTAACCTATCCCCCAGCAAGGGTCCCCCAACTTGCAATCACTTCTCCCAGGTCCTGGAATTTGGAAATAGGGATATTGTCTTTTCATCTCCATATCCATCACATCACTGCACCTGATGCAAACAAAGTACAGAACCAGTAGGCAGGGAATGGGCGAACCACACACAGCACTGTAGGACAGCTTTTAAATCACCTTCTTCCTCGGTCTCAGTCTCTCTCTCCACTCCTTTAACTCTTGGCTGTGCTCCTCATCTAACTCCTTCAGTTTCTGAGTCTCATGTTCAACCAACAGGTGGCATTTTTCATTCTGAAAATAAAGTTGGTATTAAATTTTTTTTCAGGTCAATGGAGCAATTTTTAACAGATATACTTTTCCTCCAAAGTAGCAAATTATTGACTAGATATCATGTTGTTATGAAAGTTCAAATTCTCCTGTAAAAACTAAGTGCCAAGAGTTGTGAAATCATCTGTTTTATAAGTGTATAAATACTTTCACTGTTTTTGAAACTTTTATATCTTCTTGCAAAAAAAATAACTAAATATCATATAAAGCTGTTAACGTAACATATATAAAAAAGAACTTAAGTAGAAATACTTTGGGCTTTTGCTTTTCCAGTTGGTAAAAGATATAGAATCAGTAAGTATTCTACTCCAGTAAATTAATCAAGTATACAGAACATCAAAGTTACCTCTGAAAGTGTAAACATTTCGGGCACTCACTAGATGGACTGTGCATTTCAAATGAATTCCAAAAACAGTCCTCTCTAAGGTCTAATTTCCTACTGAAAAAATTTCCCAATGTTTACTTTTTTTCTCAAAACCAGAAAAAAAATAAGCCAAATCCTTTTAAATTAAAAAATAAATTCAGAATTTTAAACACACCATGATCTAATAATAAAAAGCATATTTGATGATGCTTTCTCAGGTTTTAATTTAGCTCATGCTTACATTCACCTTAGTTATATGAAATAAAAGCAAGGTCTACAGCATTGCAGAGCTCTCCCTTGAGCTCTATGCAGCAGCCAGGGATTCAATGCTCTACCCCTTTCTTAAGCAGCATGTGCAAATTCTGGTTGGTCTTATTTTCTCCACATCAGTCGTATAAGCTACCCGGCCACCATGCATCCCGTTGTCAGGCTCCAGAACCTAACCTGAAGCTGATGTAGTTCTCGGACATTGGCTTCACACTGCAACTGGAGATCCCGCATTTGGCTCTCATGTTTTTGATGCTGAGCCATTCTCTCATTTTTCTGCCTCTTTTCTTCTTGTGCAGCAAACTATAAATAAGAAAAACAAAAAATAACTTAGGAAGCAGGGTAATCTGTACATACTCTAGAGGTATAATTAATCGATTTAACAAAGCTTAAAAAACAATAAACTAAAGCTGTAATCCTACGCTGTAACTCAAACCTATAAGACCTAGGTAAAGGGAGAGGAAATGACCTCTGGTCTAAGGCCTCCGTGCTCTAATGGCTTAATGATCTCCAGTGGCAGAAGATCATTTGCTGCTGCAGAAGTGCCACAGGCGGACATGGTTCCTACTTCAAAAGTTGTCCAAGTTCTCGTTCCCATGGTCTAAGATCTGTCAATGGAGAGATGGCTTTGCCCTCTATGGTCCCACACAGGGAAGACTAAGTTGGTACATAACAAGTACCCTGCCCCATCCCAGAAAGTTAAAATAACAATCCCGAGGTGAGACTAAATGTCTAAACCTAATTATGAGGTACTTTTAAAGGTCATTCAACTTTGTTAAACCCTGAAAAAGAAGAGAATTATCTCTTAAGTACCTGTTTAATTTTTTCACGATCCTGATCTGGTGTGGCTGTTGAGTTAATTCTTAGACTTTTCTTAAACATGGCCATTCGTGTCTTGGCTTCACTTCGTTGAATCTTGGGCAGTCTCGCTCGTTCCTGAGTCTGTCTGTTTTTCAATTCCTCAATAAGCCGTTGATTATAACGCTGCATTTGTTCTGTTTCCTAAGAAGATTTAAACAGGCTTGAACAGTTGGAGATACAACCTAACTCTCAGCACCCACAGACATGTTCCAAGACGGCATCTGTTACTGTTTCTCATAGGTACCCTCTAGCTGTACAATGAGCAACAAAATATTAGGCAAAAATAATTTATAAAAAAAGTTATTAATGACAGCAGTGTTCAGGAAAGAAATGTTACTAAGATACTTGAATCATATTGGAACCAGGAAGACACAAGATGACTATGACAATTTATAAGGTCTTTAAAACACTGTAATTGATAGAAAAGTTTACAATCAACATAAAGATTATAATCAAGTACTCAAACTCAAAAAAAATTTAAGGTAAAAGAAATAAAGCAAAGAATCTATTCTCTAAGAAATTAAGCTACAAAACTGAATAACTTTGTAAAGTAAAAAGAACAAAGAACTGAAGAAATTTCCCTTTCGTTCACCTTCTCATGGCGTTTAAGCAGCTGGTGTCTCTGCATGAAATACTGATCCTTAAGCTGCTGTTTAAGCAGCTGGTGCTTTTCTTGTAAGTGTCGCTCTTCAAGCTCCCAAATTGCAGCTTCTCGAGCTGCAAGGAAGTGGTTTTCAAAATGTCACTTAGTTCTTTTAACTAATGTCCAATGCTCTTCATTTTAATACTTACAGCAAAGCATTTTATATATATTAATTTACACAAATAGATATTCTAAGGTAGAAATAAAAGGTTACCAATGCAAAATAGCATTTATTATCATTTTTTGTGTTAATGCCCTAAACTAAGAATGTCCTACCAGGAATGCCAAAATCCCACCTTAAAAAGAAAGAAAAAAAATTAATCTGTTAGGAGGAATAAGGGCTTAAAATCCCATCCTATCATCTTCTCACTATGTAATTATATTCAGATAGATTAAATATTTTAACTTTTAGGTAGGGTTATTTGGTTTTGTTTGGGGGGGGCTTTGTTTTTGAAGTGCTGAGAATTGAACCAGGCCCCTATATCCGGGGCTCCATGTACACACTAAGTACATATTCTACCACTAAGCTGCATCTCCAGTCCATGTTTTAAGTGTACTTTTAGAGACACTTCTGCTATATCTCACAGTATTTCTCAACTTTAAAAAATAGAACCTCTTATTTTATCTTTTCCTTGGCCACCCCAGCAAAGAAAAAGCACTCGATACTCTGCAATCCACACCTCAGGCAATGTTTGAGGTATTTTTGTTGTGTACACACACAGTGTGGACTCTCACATACCTCTCATGAGCTGTTGCTTGTTATTCAAGCACTCTCTCTCGATATTGGCCAACTCTGCCTTCTGTTGTTGGATGATCTTTTTCAGGGAGCCATCTAATTCTTGTTGCTGCTTCTGAACAAATTCTTGTTCCTAACAGACACAGTTAACCATCTGTTAATACATAGCTACTAAATTAAACATTCAGTTATCTACTGCTTATGTATTAGTGGTTAGTGAAGCTTCTTCCTCTCTGTAGGGGAAGAGTGACGGGAGAATGAACCAGGGCCTTATACATGCAGGACAAGTACTCTAGCACTGAACTGCATCTCTGGTGCTTATGAAGATTGCTAAGTGAAGTTTATAAAGCTGGTGTGGTTTTAAAAAAATCACTAAAATTATATTGTACAGATACAGCACAAATGTATTGGTCACCCAAATCTAGAAATGTGTTAGAATGTGCAACACCTAAATTCACTATTAAGAATGATACACATAAAAAGTATACATCCATTCACAATTAAAATGTCCCTTTTCATTAACAGCTTTGGAAAAATAACAAATTATAACTTCTGAAGCTGACCATTTGCTCCACTATGGTATAGCTAAAACAAAAGTAAATAAGAAATTCCTTTTAAGAATAGAGGCAACTAAAAAAAAGATCATCACAATGTTTAACCCTATTTTTCTAAGAAACAGACAGGTAGAAAGACTTTGCCTGAACTAACAGTGGAGGACACTGCTCATGGTCTATAGCATGTGCCTAAAAGAACACCAGTTTGGAGACGTAGTGAGAAACAATGCACGGCTAGAGAGATTTAAGTTAGTGCTAGGAAAGAGACACTATGAATCTACACACAAAATTCTTATAATGAAGGCATTCTATCAACACATTTGAGACTCACTTAATAAATACTTGTTGAATGCCTACCATTTGCCAATTTGTGTTTTTAAAAAGGCACAAATTAAATTAAATTTAAAATGTATGCATCTCTATCCCCTTTTGGCAGTAACAGAAAAAAGTGTTTAGTTCAAAGGATATACAAATAAAAACTTTAGGTTTGTATTTTAGGGCTGAAACAACACTTAACCTACAGTCCTTTTCTCTTATGCATCCAGTGAACAGTCAAGTCCCAGCTCTATTTCAAAACTGTTCTTTGGGGCTTGAACAAAGTCAGACAAGATCTGGACCACTTCCAGCCTGGTCCTTAATGCACACAGGACAACAAAGCTCCTCTAAGAGCTGACCTGTGGCAGTGCCTCTGGAGTTGGCCATTTCAGGCTGTTGTGAGGGAGTAATGTGGAGCTGCAAATGTTACCATCATTTCATCTGTATGATCATGTATGTTTTACTATAAATCCAAATACATAGAGCAGAAAGAAAGACCAGTGAACAGTCACTATAAAATACAACTAGTACTAGGCAGTGGTAGCACACACATTTAATCCCAGTACCCAGGAGGCAGAGGCAGGGAGATCTCTGTTAGTTTGGGGACAGCCTGGTCTACAGAATGAGTTCCAGGACAGCCAGGGCTGCTATACATAGAAACCATATCTCAAAAACAAACCAACAAAAACCTATCTATTTATTCATCTAGAATAAAGAAGTCTTTTATATTTTACTCAAGAGATGCAAAATCTCCATGCCACCTTTTAAGCAGTTAAATAAAAAGGCGACCTACATTCCTCTTTTTCCTACAGCAAACATTTGTAATAAAAATATTGTTCCTTTTAACCTCTGATACAAAGTTTCTACTTGTAACCCTGTTCAATAAATGTTTAACCTGGAGATACAGTTAAGAGTTTCTTGTAGTTAACAATTTTATCATTGGGTTGCATCATAGATTTTTAAAACATCTGTGCAAACAGCTTAACTAGTATATATGTCGACTTTATATTTTAGACTCAGAAGTCAAATATCAAAAGTGTAAACTCAAGCCAATAAATATGTGAAACAAAAAAAGATAAATGAAAGCTATGCCACTAAGTACACATGATTTCTGTCCATGCCATCTGTGGATATGTCACTGTCCTTAGATATGGATTACACAAGGTGGGAGTTCAAAGAGAAGTTTCTTGAGGCACTCAGTATATGCCGGGACTGCTAGGTACAATGCAACTAAAATCAATAAAAACAGCCCCAGAAGACAAACTAGGGATCAACAAGTCAAAGTCAGTAGGCAGTGACAGACTAATGTGGGAATGCTTCCTGGCAGGAGCTAGCAAGGAACAAGGTTGCCACACAGCTGAAGAAGCAGGGTTTAAATGACTATATAATTGGTGGGCACAACACAAATAGTTTATATTAAAGTTAAATTAATGTAAATTAATTACCTGAAAAAGACTCTTATACACAAATTAAAATCACTTCAGATGAATGTGATTTTAATATTATTGCCCATTCATTAAATTTCTCAACTTCAAAAGGCAAATACAATATGTTCACAATGAAGTTTGTTACTAGAAATTGCTCTTAGGAACAGAAACTAAGAGAAATTTCACATTCTAAAAAGTCCGCATGAATTACATTCTGCCTTTAAAAATACCTATGTGCTTATCAGTAGAAGTCACAAAAACAAACAACAAAAGAACCCAAACTAAGAAAGCCAAAAGTCATTTCTAAAAATAGGCCTCATACACTATGAAGTCAATGACCTTTAAAAGTACAAATTCAAATTCTGGTAAGTAATTTTATCATATCAGTTAACTAACTGTAAGTATTAAAAGTGCAGATTTGCATTCAAAAAACTATCAGAAAAGGTTATGACAAGTTGAACTATTTGTATGAAAATTGATCACTTACTCAAAAGATTTACTCAACAATGGTAATGATCAGAAAAGATTATAAATCATAATTCCTTGTTAAAAAAAGTATCTGCCAATTGCTTTTTAAATCTAATTTGGAAATGCGGAAACCAGAAATGGCTGAAATCAAGTAGTTTATATCAAATATCACAAACAAAAATTACCATGTTATATTGGCTAGCTGTTTCTATGGAAACTGTGAGAAGGAATACAGTTTGGAATTTCAGACATAATTTCAAACTACAATGGAAATAACAACACCTCAATATTTACTACTGACAATTTAAATAAATGGGGACAAATTAAACCAAAGTAAAATCACTGCTTTTACCATGGCTTTTCTGACCATATCCATAATTAAGACATCTAAAATTATATGTAATCAAAATGTCACTTCACACAAAGGTAAAAATCTAATCACAGCATTCAATTTCTCACATGTGCAAAGTTTATAAAACTACCAGGAAGATATTTTACTTTTCTTAAAAATCATGAAAATTTCAAGTTAAAATCTACGGTGGGGAGGCAGAAAAATAGAGCCCTCCACTGCAAGTGTTCTGCTTCCAGCTCTTCTGCTGATGCCATAGAGACCACTGGTCTGTAGCAGATCACAAGCCTCCTGTGCCCACATACTGCATCTGGAGAAAGAATATACTCCATCCCTACGTGAGTATGGTGCCAGTGAGAACCAGATGTAAAAACTCTGAAGAACACTGCTAATACTAAGTTCATGCCAAACTATTATTACTGTTATTACTGGCATCAGCTCTCAATATTCTATAATTGAGTCAATGAAGTTAATAATGAAAGGCACATGTGAGTCAAAGAAGGCACAAGTAAAACAGAAGGCACCTCCAACAGCACGCGGACTTACGTCCTGCATTTGGGCGTTGAACACTGCACAAGATGACAACTGAAAAGACTGAATCATGACCTGAGCAACACCCTGTGGATCAGAATACAATGCGCCTCCCAGGTGAGAAAACAGACATCTGAATGACTTTGTGTAAATGGAAAGAACAACTGCACAAATGTTGCCCTTTGGGACTAGGTCAAGTCAAGTAACAGAGGGACCTATTGTCCATCTGCAGAACAAAAGGTGAGAATTAGGTCAGTGGTTTCCAAATTCTAATGTGTTACTTACTTCTAAATCAGTGGAACTCCTTTTTAAAAGCCTATCCATGATGGATGGAAGGATGGATGGATGAATGAATGGAGGGACAGATGATAGACAGACAGACAGACTTTAGACTGCAAGGAAACTTGAGTGGGTACACACCTGCTTAAGCCCCACATGTAGGAAGGAGGAAAGACTCTCAGAAAATGCTGCCCTCTAACAAACCACGGACAAATGACATATGAAAGAAACAAAGGGAGGGAAGGAGAGAGGAAAAAAAGAGAAGAAAAAGAGGAGGGGAAGGGTGGAACAAGGAGGAAAAGAAAAAGTGCTCTTTTCCACACAGAAGCAATACCCCCAGCCCCACAGCCATTGCCTGGAATAAGATCTCCTAGGGAGACAGTCTGAAAGCCTGAGGACCAGGTGTCAAATATGTACCAGCCATGGCTACACAGCTATGATTTAAGAACTCTGAAAAAAGCCTAAGACAAACTAAAATTATCAAATTTTAGTAAATTTATCAAAGGAATAAATACTTTTGAAGTGTGACATCTAAATTTACAGAAAGAATTTACCAGTAATTTTAACTTTCATGGGAAAACAAAAAACTCCCCCAAATTATATGGAAAGTCATTTAAAAAAAAGGAAACTAAAATTAGAGTATAGGATCACTCAATTCATTCAACAATAAATTCTTATTCTCAACTCTTAAGTTTAATATACTTTTGGAACTAAAAACCATCCGTTATAGTCCTTACGGCAAAACTATATTGCTATTACTTAGTATCTAGTTTGAAATCTAAACTAACCAAAAGCAAATGTGGAGCAGGCAAGGACTCCCTTTCACTTGTTCACAATAAACGGTAGGCCAGATGATGAGCATCCAGACCAGGAAGAGTAGGCAGTCTTGACACGAGGCAGCATGGTGTGCTGTCTGGCAGTCCAGTATTTGAACATGAAGCTGAAACTGTCTGGGCAACAATTCTGATTTTACATTTCCCTTCCTATGCTTGTTCCCACACTGCTAAGACAGGGGTGATGCTCAGTGTGAGACTGAGCTGTGATATGTGGAGCATCAGAAAAAGAAAAAGCCACACAGGAAATGCTATGTCTGTCACCATATCCTTCAACTAGTCATTCCCACACCAGGACAAGACACAATGTCTCAGTGCCTTACAGCAAGAAAAATACTAATTTTATTCAATTAAACTGGAACGAATTAAAACTGGAAATTCTAGATCAGTTTCCTTCTTTTTCATAATACTAAAATGTTATCAGCTCTGAAATAACAATAGGCAAACAGTTTTAAAATGTATTTACTGCGCTGTGCACACACACACAAGCACACACACACACTTCAGCTGCAGTGTATGCCATGATCCCAAATGGATTTTTGTTACTTCCGTGTTTCTTTTCAGGGACCTATAAAGCCTAAAAGTTTAGGAATCATTTTTTGTTGTTATTACATAAAAACCACATTAAAAGGATAATACATTGCGGTAACTGGAAAATTCTGTTAAAATATTCATTTATCTAGTTAATTCATCCTTCTTGTAAAAATATTCTGTTCATTTAGCTGTTGGATTCTAAATAAATGAATATATGAAAAATTTGTCTTTGAAGTTGATTATGTTCTTGATCTTAAAAGTAATTAAATGATGCCAGATGGTAGTGGCACGTGCCTTTAATCCCAGCATGTGGGAGATAAAGACAGGTGGATCTCTGTGAGTTCAAGACCAGCCTGATCTACAGTGCAAGTTCCAGGACAAGCTCCAAAGCTACACAGAGAAACCTTGTCCCGAAAAACCTAAAAACAGTAATTAAATGTATGATCTACCATTGAATAATAAAATTTACCATTTTTATTCTAAATGGTTTCTTAATAGGCATTCTTTTTCTAAGCACAAACTTATATATCTACCCCAAACTCTGTCCTAAAGGTCTTCCAGCAAGCACTGGCACCACTTCTTAAAAACATGGGCTTCCAGGGGGCTGGAGAGATGGCTCAGTGGTTAAGATCATTGCCTGCTCTTCCAAAGG
>LOJH01009565.1:556-13917 GCA_001685095.1 Ellobius talpinus
TCTATCTATCTATCTATCTATCTATCTATCTATCATCTATCTACCTATCTATATCTGCCTCCACCTACCACTTATCCCTGGAGTGGCACACACACCCACACCAGTGTGTCCATCAGTGCTGGGGATCTGTACTGGTGGTTGTGTGTGTTAACTTGACACAAGCTAGAGTCATCCAAGGAAGGAGTCTCAGTTGAAGAACTGCCTCCATGAGATCCAGCTGCAAGGCATTTTCTCATTTAGTAATCAATGGGGAAGGGTCAAGTCTGTGATAGGTGATGCCATCCCTGGACTGCTGGTTCTAGGTTCTAGAAGAAAGCAGGTTGAATAAACCATGGAAAGCAAGCCAAAAAGCAGCTCCCCTCTATGGTTTCTGTATCAGTTACTTCCTCCAATATCCTGCTGTGTTTGAGTCCTGTGCTGACTTCTTTTGGTGATGACCATCAATGTGGAAGTGTAAGCCAAAGAAATCCTTTTCTATCAACTTGTTGTTTGGTCATGATGTTTTGTTACAATAGAAACCCTAACAGGATCTAACCCTAAGGCAGGATCTGAATTCAGGTCCTCATGTTTTCACAGAAAAAAAACCAAAAAACAAAAATCCTTTTAGTCTGAAGGACCTTTTCAGGCTCTTCATGTCTATTAATAGATAGGACATCTTTGAACACTCAGTCAGCTCCTCAGATGAGTCACCTCAAAACCCACAGAGAAGAATCTCTGCTTTGGAATCGTTTTGCTGGTGACTTGAATCCCAGATCTGGCACTCACTGTAAAACTTGGGCAAATGACTCATCTCGGAGCTTCAGTTTCTTCTTCTATGCAAGAGTCATCAACAACACATTACACTGGGTAACTGCTATGTTGAAAATATAGCAGTACATTACTTACAGTGGTTCCTAGAACATACACAACCGTAGTATCAATTCTCTCCCATCTGGGTGTTCTTAGCATGTTCAAGGTCTAGAAGATTTCTTTGTTGCTGATGTGTTTAAGTGTGGATGATATTTTCTTAGCTATATTGTTTTGGAGTTCCACATTTCCTTACTCATTCGCTGCATATACACTTTCTTTCTGCTCCTTTTTTAAAATTTAGCTTCAAAGAACCTTGATTATATGTCCTCTGTGTCTCAGAGTTCTATATTTCTAATTGAGGAAATCTACTCTCTCTCTCTCTCGCTCTCTCTCTCTCTCTCTCTCTCCTCTGTGTGTGTCTCTGTGTTTGTGTTCACATGTTTTTGGGCGCATATATTTGCATTGCTTCTTGTGGAGGTCAGAGGTAGATGCCAGGTGTCTTCCTCTATTCCTCTCTATTTTGTTTATTTTCATTGTTAGATAATTTCTTACATGCATACAATATATTTTGATCAAATCTAACCAATTGTCTTTCCTTTAACCCTACCCCTAAGTACCAGAAAAAAGCATCACATATTATTTTCTATCTGTCTATTCATTTGAGGCAGAGGCTCTCTTCTGGACTCTGGAGTCCCCCACTTTCCCCTCCTAACTTTACGTCTCTTTTAAAAAAAACACTGAGCATAGCTGTGCCTGTGTGGGCAGAATCTTTCATTGGACCTAAAGCATGCTGATGCAACTGTGCAGGCTGGCCATCAGACCCCCGATCACCTAGCAAAGCTTTCCAGCACTAGCTTATAGGCACTTACTGCCACACAGTGCTCTCGATGTGTCTGCTCAGGATTGAATACAGATTCTTTCACTGCCACGGCAGGCACGTCACCCCGAAATCGAACTTTCATTTTCTTTCAATACTTCTTCGGCCTAGGGTCCCAGACTGAGCTGATAATTTTTTCTTCCAGACCCATGACAATTTCTCCCTGATTTTTCATCAGTTTAACTGCTTTTTCTCGGAAGCTTGGTTTATTCTTTTTACTTCTCTCATCAGTAGTGCGTTTAGCCTGAAGGTCCATGGAGCTCCCTGGCCAAAATCTTGCTTTTCTCTATTCCCAGTTCCCTCTGCCCCAAGATGGCGGGTGTCATACCCTTACCATCTGTGATGAATATATGGTAGGCTTTCACTTATTTCTGGGCCCGCATCTCTTTTCTTTCTTATTCCATTCTTTCTCTCAGTCATGAGAGTTTCCATAGTCCCAGAACTCATTTTCCTTCTTAGAAACTTAAAAATGATTACTTTTAAGCCAAAGTCTAAAACATAAATATAATGTTAATATTTATGTCCTAATTTGGCTCAAACTCAGTTTTGCCTTTTAGATAATATTGATTTATAAATTTTAGAACTTTCCAAGTAAAAAGACTATGTAATAAACCATCAAGATATTCTCCATTCAGAGTTAGCATTTCTGATATTTTTATATTTGCTTCAAATTTTGCTATAATTGCATACCTTAAAATAAGACCTGGAATTCATGTCTACCTCATCTTCACACTGGCCCCTAGTAATATCCAATTTTATCTTTTTCTTCTCTATCATGTCTTGTGGTTTGGGGGGGTAAAATGACAGCAGGTGCTATTTATCAGGGACAAGGGTCTGCTAGAGAAGGGCTGTTAAGGAGGTGTTCTGAGCACATCAAATTCCTCAGAGGGGAAAACCCCTTCATGTTATCTCTGTCTTGTTGTGAGATAATATCCATGTCTCATATGCAACACAGCAAAGTGGTCTCTTAAAATGATTGTTGTTGCAGCCTGTGAGTCCATCTCCCAACGCTGCAACCAGGGTAGCCAAAAGAATGCCTCAGAGTAGCGAGAACTTAGGGGAAATCCCCCATCTATATACAAGAAAAAGAATCACATACATGTTCTGAGGGTCATGTTCTTCTTATTTCCTGTTGTCTTTTCCAATTCTCTAGTTCTAAATCTTTAGTTCCAATCCTCATTACAGTTCCCTTTAATTCTCTGTTCACACAGTATGTATACATACTTAACAACAGACTTTAGGCAGCAGAAAGTTACAAAGCTATTTCTCAGGGTCACAAGGCACTCCTTGAGTAAAGGATAAGGAGTAGAGCCATTTACCATGGCAACGCATAGGTGGGGGTGAAGAGCACTGGGCATTTCAGCATTCTTTGGCAAGGGCTGGCGTTGGAAAGTGTTCCAAGCCTAAGAATACATTTTCTTACCCTGTGTGTAGCGCCAGAGTATAAGGAGGGAAGCTTGCAGCTTTACCACTCACAGCTGTGAGGCCAGACCATGTTCTGTGGCTCTGTCTGTCTGTGAAACTTTTCCCACGTGAAGTTGTTTCTCTCTGGAGTTGGTTAATTGGTTAATTGCTATTCCTGTTATTCATATAAATTTTAGGACTTAAACATAAACAGTTAGTTAGCTGAGCCTTGAATTTTGTACCATAAACTGAGGTTAGAAATTTGTGCAGAGTGTCAATTGATAAGGAATTTAATAGAGAGTGGCCTTTTGTCTCTGCTCTCAGCCAGGCCTGGTTAGAAAAACTGGCAATCCAGGTCCCTGTGTCTAAAAGATTTTGATGTAACAACCCAGACATCTGCAATTCTGTCCTTGTATATAATCTGTGAAAAGTCTAACATGTGATCCGTACACAGAGATTCTCAGTCTAGCTAATTTGTTTAATTGCCTTGTCATCTAGCTAATGATGGAAAACAGGCTTCTAAGTTTCTCACCATTATGTGGGACAAGGGCTAACCAAAGGCATACTTTATTCACCAGAAGTCCCAGATAACGAGGAAGCCATCCTTCTGTTAGTTACAGGAACTACAGTGCCCAATAGATGAGGAACATGCTGCCAACAGCTGTGGGAAGAACCCCATGCCTTTCTCCTTTTAATTCTAAACCTAGAAGAGGACAGACACATTTTGTACACAATATTAACTATTCAAATGGGAGTTTGAGTAGTTTTAGTGAGACTAAATTTAGAAAGTAGAAAGGCATCTGCCTTGAAGGTACGCAAAACAGAAAAAGAACAGAAAAATATTTTCTTTACTGTTTGGTTCCCAAGTTGTTTCAATGCAACCAGAATAAATTAATCAATATAATTAACAGTATCATCTTAATGGGTGTACAAAGACCCAATGCTACAAAGCCAGGGCATTTATGAAGAGCCATGTAATGAGATCAAACAGCTCTAACACGCTAAAGCAAAATTCTCAACAACGAAGCCAATGTCAATAAATTAAAAATGTTCGGTCCATACTTGCGCCATCCTTTAATATTAGCATCCCCTTTTCTAAAGCAGCCAGTCTAACTAACAGCTTTGTAGATCTGACATGAGGTCCCACTAACTTTTATAACTTTTGGCATCCCTGTGAGATGCCCACTAAGATGAGGTAAACTGGAGATTTCTAAGCACTGACATGCAGCCTCACAGACTTGGTACTTCACCAGAGAGCAAGCAATAGAAGCTGTGGCTCTGAGAAATTAGACATGATGCATTCCCAGGAAGTCAGGTCCTTTTGAGCCTCACAAAGTGTGTGCAAGCATCCCTGGCTTTCTCTTTGGGTTTCTTTTGGGTTTCCTGATGCAGTTAAAGGAAGCCAGTACACATTCACCAGTGATGTGCTAATGAAAATCTAACTTCATTAAGCTTTTCTAAAAAGCAAAATTTCAATAAAGACTAAATTGCCAAAATTATTTTAAGTTTATGCCTAGCAAACATGCAAGTTAGAGAATATTGTAGATCACGGGCCACTGGGAATCGTATACATAAGTGGTTAGCTACAAAAATTACAATGAGCTCACTATAATTACTGGTACATCCGGAGGTCATAATTTCCATTTTAGTGGCTTGGGACCCTGAAAATTTAAATATATAATCCCTGAGTTGTAGTATCTCCAAATGTAGCTTTATTTGGGAATACAATAATTGAAGATGTGACTAGTTATAATGGCATCATAGTCCTGTACGATGGGCCACCAAATATGTCTGATGTCCTTCAAAAACAGTGGCTTTTAACCTGTGTGTTGTGACCGCCTTATGGGTAGTCGAATGACCCTTTTACAGGGGCTGCCTAAGACCATTGAAAAACACAGATATTTACATTATGATTCATAACAGTTATGAAGTAGCAATAAAAATAATTTTGTGGTTTGGGACCACCACAAAATGAGGCACTGTAATAAAGCGTTGCAGGATGAGGAAATTTGAGAGGCACTGCTCTAAAAAGACTAAGAATACTTCCAACTTGGGCCCTGCAGGATGCTCACGAAAGGGTGATGAGAAGAAGAGCAGTTTTGCCATTAGTGACGTGATGGCTGCAGAAGACGCATCAACATTCACCTGGAGTGGGCTTCAGAACTCATGTGTCTTGGACACTCCAAGAAATCTGGAAGCTTGCCCTGGAGGAGGCGGGGACTCCAGATGTTCTCACTGATACCACGTTCACTAAAGCATCCACACCAATGAAAGAAGGAATGCTCCACACTGGACCCACGCCACGAGAGTGAGGATTTGCCAAGCAAGCTCTAACTTTTGTAACTTTGTCCCTAATACAACATTCACTTATACACAGGCAAAGTGAATAAGAACTCAGTGCTGAGTGCTAAAGCCTTAATACTACCTTCAGGGCCTGGTTTCCTCTTTGGTCGAAGTCAGCTTCTGACTTTAAGTCTCCTCCAGGTTGTGGGCGCCTAGAGAATTCTTACCTAATGCTCCTGCCTACCCCACCTCTGGAGCTTACTTACAGAGGGTTTGGATTATCACCACTTTATATAGTGAGAAACTGGGTGTCAGAAGCCAGTGTAGAATTGCCATTTACCACGTTAACACAGTATAAGAAAGTATGGTGTTATATCTGAAGAAAGGCCCAAGTAGAGGAAATTCTCAGCACAGATCCACTGTAATCATCCTAAGGATGCTGAGGGAAGCTGATATAAGCCAAGAGGTAGCTCATAGAACATAGGGGTCTGGCACAGACAGTGCCTGACTCTCCAGAGAAGAGCAGCTCTGCTTACACCGGAGCAACTTTCATACTGAGGACAGTGAATTGTGGTGTGAGGTACGCCATGTGAGGCAGTTTATGTTAGTCCTGCTAAATTCATGCATCAACCTTGCTTGAGCTTAGTGTATAGCCGGAGAGTTTTGAGGGGCCTAGCTTGGTATGATCCAGAGGCCCTCGTGAAATCCCAAAGTTTGACAGATGAAATGATATTTCATTATTAATTTTCAAAGAATCCCCAAGGTGGAAATTTAAGGCATGTGAAAATAAACTTGCTTCATATTGAACATTTATTGGTGACCTGCTTTAGTTTTCAAGGTCTTTATTCTTCTTAGTATCATGGATAAAAATCAGGATGTGTCAGGTGCCAGGCAAGCACTCTACCAGAACTTCAATGCCAGTTTGATCTCTCACTCCAGGAATTTGCTGGTATTTTAGAAGGATTTAGGTGGGAGCGTGCTCATTTCCCTTGTCCGAGAAGAAGTAGAAGAAGTAGAAGAAGGAAGAAGAAAGGAAGGAAGAGGAGGAGGAGGAGGAAGAGGAGGAGGAGGAAGAGGAAGAGGAGGAGGAGGAGCAATAGCAGTAGCAACAGCAACCGCTACCTATTTCCTTCCTCTCTAGTATGACTGTTGATACTCAGCTTGTATCATATAACCAAGTCTAGTGAATCTACCTTCGTAATACATATTCATTCTCTTGGTTCTGTTAATAGAGAATCTGGACTAATATAGCCTATTACCTCATTTAAAGTCTTCTACTGCTCTGAAACTGGTATTTCTAAAGATGATAAAGACAATAGATAATTTAAATTTAAATGGCCTCTTCACAGTTTATATGGGTTCCCAAACCTTTTATCCACTGTCTCCGAAGAACACAGTTAAAGTGAGAGGCGCTGTTTATTGTATCCTGGAAACAGCAATAGCTGGTGGAAAAAGGAAGTACATCCATGATTGCTATTATAGCACAATATAAACAATGGTTATGATTTCTGTAACTACCCATTATTATCCAAAAGCGATAAATTGCCTACACATTGGTTTTTCATAGTTCGCAGAGAAAGGAAAAGCTGATAAAGTCCCACAACATAATCCAAATGCTGAGACTGCCAGACAAAATTCGAAAAGTTTTGGTTTGTAATTCAAACAGTTTGAGTTTACTAATTGTAACTATATAAAACATTCTTCATTGTCCAGGTAACCCAAGAAATACAGGTAACATGGACAGAAATATAAAATTATGAGATGCCTAATTAATGGAAGATACACAAACATAATTTAATTAGAAATCAAGCTCATTTTCCAAGCAAATGAAAACTTTTTTCATTTTTTAAGTGTTTGGTATGTATAAATATTTCTTCATTTTAGATTTTTTGCTAACAAAATTATAATTTTAGAGTTAGAAATAAACTCCATTTTCACTAAAGGAGATTAACCACAAACAAGATTTTAATGGGATTACACTGAAATGCATTTTGATTTTACCCCTTTGATTCTATATGGGTTCTAAAATGATAAATACCTGTAAATGTATGCATGTACACATATGAATTAAATTAAATAAGTGCTTTTGACAATTTGTTGGGAGCACAATGGTACTTTTGCCCACAGAACTTCAGGGAAACCGGGAAAGACTGGGAATTGGAGGTGGTTAACAGCCTGGTGGTTACCTGTTGGTCTAGGCCATATTAAGCTTCCACAACCAGGACTGGAGGTGGCTAGTAGTCTAAATGCCCATCCCATTATCTGTATAGCCCCACAACCAGGATTGAGGATGACTATTAACCCTAATGACCTCTATGCTATCTGCATGACCTAGATCATACCAGATCCCTTAAGCTAGCACAGAACCCTTCTTCTTGGAAGAAATGATGTGTACTCTGGTCGTGTTTCAATGTAATTACACTTCCTTGTGCACCAGGGATTGCATTGCACTAGAAAACCTTTTTCCATATTATACTGTGTTTAAATATGCTGGCAATAAAATGTCTGGCATTAGACTCTTGAAGTTTGATCCAGCCTAACTCAGGCTTAGCCAGGATGTCATTTTCGCCTCTTTATGAACATCTTCCTTCCTGCTGTGACACTGCAAAGACACCTTGAACAAATTTCTCTCTCTCTCTCTCTCTCTCTCTCTCTCTCTCTCTCTCTCTCTTTCCCCAGAAAAGGTATTTTCCAATTGCGGTCATAAAATGTGGTTATGCATTTTTTCACCTACTTCCTCTATATTTCTTGTAATTGCCTAATAGTACCTTGAAATCTTGGAAATCACTCTAATTTCCTGAGATTTGATTTTTTTTCTCTACTAACTCAATTCCAAATGATTGTCTGCTTGTTGCAGTTAGAAAGGTTAGGCTATTCTGTTGCAAACAAGCAAACAAAACAAGCCAACCAACGAAACAAACAACCCCTAATCCTGCCCCCCCACCCCCGCCCAAATCTGTACCTCATGGTGGCCTTTTGTGCTTGTTCATCAAATATGCCAAAGAAGGGTCGATAGGAAAGCGAGATGTGGTTCTTGCAGGGTTATTTGGAGACCCAAACCTACAGAGCATATTGAATGATCCCTGCTCAGCTATTGCTAGAAGAAAAAGAAAGCTACACAAGATTTACATCTTCAGCTGAGTGTTCCTGCCTGGACAGGACCAGTGTTTGGTCACATAGTCCCACTAAGTGGACCCAGGAAACACAAACCTCCTATAAGCAGAGCGAGACCAAATTTAGCAGGGTCCTTGTACGTGGTGGAAGGGTTTTCTAAAACTGTAAAGTGATATTCAGACCCATCTTCTGACTCCAAAGAAACCTCCTCTTTTTACTATGTCAGGTTTCTTGTAAGCGTTGTTAATTTTTGTTCTTTAATTAGCAGTTACTAAATGCTCATTTATATAGTGCTAAGAGTTTGCACATGCAAAACGCCAGCCATGGCGCTCAGAGAAGGAACAGTCCATCCTCCCCGAGGGTGCAGGATTTAGCATGACAAAGAATGCAGAGCTTCTCTCCCCACAGCGAAGGGGATGGTTTCACCCCTGCACTGGAAGGCTGCAATCAGATGTGGCTAAAGATTCTAGCTTTGGCGTGTTTGCATTCTAAAGCCACTGGTTTTCTGACATAGCATCTCCCTGTTCTGCGTGACGGAATTTTAAGAAGACAGTACTTACACTAACCATTTAAGAAAAAGGGATCTGAAATGAGTGTGTTTGTTTGTTATGTGCTGATTCTATCAAAACACTATTTTCCCTGTGGTCAGAATCACTTAGTAGCTCCTAATGGTAAGTTATTTTAAAGTTGCTCTTCCTCAAAAGCAGAGAGCTCTACTTTCAACAGGAAGCAAAATTTTGTTCTCATGGATTCTTCTATTACTGTCAGCTTTCCTTGCATTTCAAAAGGTACATTAGACATTTTAACTCTCTGTGATTCTTGGTCTAGAGGTGAAGCTCCCAGAGAGATGTAATTATACTATAATCTCCAGAACAAAAATGATTTTAAAATTTTACCAACCTCTGCATATTTTAAAAACATTGATCTTGAGTTGTTCTTTCTAAGTCACTTCAGATGAACACAGAAAGAACCAACTGCTAATAAGACCTGCAAACAGTGTATTCTAGAAGAGTAAAGGGGATGGAAAGGCTGCTCTGGGGACAGAATGAGTAGCATTTACTTTAGTCTGACAAACACCTAAAGACAGTATGTCACCAGCAAGCCATCAGAAGACTTACTGCCTCACTGAGGCAACAGGTACAAAAGCTGCACACTATCATTTATAATGAAAATGAATGCCAGTTAGTTTAATAAAAATCACAAAACACAAAAGGAAGAATTGATAATTCTGAATGGGCATTAGATAATGTTTCATAGGGTGTTACAATATGCTGGACCTAGAGCCAAGAATGGGGTTTCAGAAGCACCGGGTGGGGAAAGGAATGTGCATTCGGGCTGAGGGAAGAAGGATAGTTCAGTGAAAACAAACAGAAAGTACATTGCCAAGAAATAATATGGCTCACTTAAGCAATGACAAGCAGTCCTTCTTATAGGAGCATTGTGAACTCTCTCTCTCTCTTTCTCTCTCTGTCTCTCTCTGTCTCTCTGTCTCTCTCTCTCCATGTGTGTGTGTAATACTGAGAAAATTCCTCTCAAATTTGATTAAAAACAGAATTTTTAGAGTGGAGACTAAATGAAACTGACATTATAAGACTATTATAGAAAGGTCAATTTAAACTATTTCATTAGTTTTAATTATTTTCTTTAAACTCATTTTATTAGCACTCTATATTCTTCTCACTCAGTTTTATTGGAGATCGCTAAGGGCCTAGAGCATTCAAGCCTATGTGAACTGTATCATTCTTGACATGGTATTCAACTACAGACTGACAATCTGTTATCTATAACACCAAATTGGGACCAGAAGTCTTTCAGATTTTGAAATTTGGAATATTTTCATACAAATAATGAGATATCTTGGGGATGGAATCTACATTTTTCATGTAATTTATGTTTTAATTTGCATCTCAAACCTAGTTTAAAACCAATTATACTTATGTATTTAATACTTATATATTTAATTACACAAACATACACACAAATACATGTACACACACATGTATGTATTTGAGATGGGTTTCTCTGTGTCGACCTGGCTGTTCTGAAACTCACACTGTAGACCAGGCTAGTCTCAAACTCAGAGATCCACCTGACCCTTCCGAGTGCTGGGATTAAAGGCACGTGCCACTATCCCCCAGCCAATAATTTTATATATTTAGTGAGCCTAAATTTTGTCATCTTGCAAAGTCCGGCCAAGAAATTTCAATTCATGGTCTGATATTGGTACTCAAGGAGTTTGGGGTTTTGGAGTGTTTTGGATTTCTGATTTTCAGGATGGTGATTCTCAACCTATCATGTAGTCTCCTCCTACTTCACTTCTGGCAACACTGAATGATCTGAGATGGGGAATCCAATTTCCTGTCCCTTGGAGTGTGGCTAATACACATAAGTCATTTAGTCCCTGATGCTCTGTCTTTCAAGGTGTTTTGACTATGTTGAGTTTTATTCAGATTATGTTCCATTAACATCAGAAAGATAGAAACCAACATGCAGGAATCGGATATAAATAGAAACTGTGGGTTATACATTCTAAACTCTTGCTACATAGTTCATAGTCTACAGCACTGGCTAGATGGAATCTTCTGAGCGTCCATATTAATTGCAGGAGTAATGTTTTCTAGCTCTTTGAATTCTGTAGTTGAGGGATTGATGTTTTAGAAGAATCACATCTGCCTTGTCTGATCATGATTCTTGTCTTCTACTTGTTTATTTGTTTCTTCTGGTTTTATTTTAGGTATTTTCTTATTAGGCCTATTTTCAAGGACTCAGTCTCTTATACATCTCAGAGAAGAACTGCTATAACAGCAACAATATCAAACAGTAAAAAGATACAGAAATACACATAAAACTGGTTAAAGCCCCCTAATATATCACCAATGATCATAACACTGAAAATGGCTAAGATAATGGGAATTTCAAAATTATCCATGGTGAATGTGGACATAAAATGGTCAGGAAAAGAAGTAAGTAGAAGATGAACAAAATTAAACAAAAGGAGGCAAAAAGAAGAATGGAGAAAAGCTTACCAATGAGGGAAAAAAAACAAGAGATCAGAAATGGTCTACAAGAGCTAGTTCCAGGACAGGCTCTAAAGCTACAGCGAAACCCTGTCTCAAAAAACCAAAAAAAAGAAAGAAAAGATGAAGAAAAAACAACAAAAACCATCTTAATATTGGGAAGAATTGAACACAAAGTAAGATAGAAGGGGAATAAAATAAACTATAAGGAGTTTGTTTTGAGATAGTGAAAATAAGATCAATTCAAATTCAAAATATTGCCAAAACTATAGTAAAGGAACAAATGTGGGAAACACAGGAGAATTAAAACAAACAAAACAACACGAGAAAAAGATAAAAAAGAAAAGTTTGCACAATAATGAAAACATGCACAAACAGAACTAGGTGGATGGACGAATGAAGACAAGAACGTAAACTCGAGCGTTTTAAAAATACAATAAAGTGAAAAGTTTCAGATAGGGAGCCCAACGGTAAAAACGAGAGAGAAGATGAACTGTTACAACAGCCCCGTTCTTGGTCCTCAGAAAATTCCAATCAGATGAGTGGGATTGTGAGAGTCAGCTGAGTTCGTGGACTCTCGCGTTTCCTACCTTTTCCTCTTGTGTTTTGCACTGGACAAGTAGCCAGTGTCCAAGGGATGGTTTGCCCATCAGCAGTTCCCCTTCCTAGTGTATTGAGGACCTCTGCTGGCCACACTTAACTTTGTAGTATGTGGGGTGGTCAGGTTCTCTGAACCCACCCATGCACTGGCTCTTTAGCTAATGTTCTAGCTGGAGAGCATCTCTCAGCCTCACTGAGAAAGGGAAGTGCAATCGCAACACTGGGGTCTGTCTTCAGACTTCCCAAGCACCCCTAAATATTGATTTGCCGGAGCAACGCAGCCGTGGATGTTAAGGCGTGCCAGCCAGCATTCTCTGACTCTGTAGCAGTGAGCAGGCCCACCCTTGGACCTAAGGTTCAGAGCATCAAACTCCAAATTTACTGTCAGCTGATGTCTGCTCCTGGCTCCGGAGGGGCCGCTGTCCTGGCACGTCTGTACTTCTCTCCACTAACAGCCTCCCTGTGCTCATCCTGGGGCTGGGGTAGGCTAAACTCAAGTTCCTTGATTTTTAGCTGTTTCCTCTTCTTAGGTCACGGGGTGGCTTAGTTTTAAACAGCAGGTTTCATCTCAGGATGACACCCAGCTATCACTCTTAGAGTCACAAAACCCAAGTTGAGATAGTTCTCTTCAACCAGAGGAGTTACTGTCTCACTAAAAGACACAGCTGGATCTGAGGCCTGTGAAGGCCGACAGCTTCTTCCGAGAGTTGGCTGCCAGTCTCTTACCAGAGCCGCACAGTTCACCTTTGGGATGAAGCTCCGATTTCCCATCTTTTGAGGAAGCTGCATGGTTGAACTGCTTGACTTGGCTTAGTTTTCAGGTGTTGCCCATCCTTTTCTTAGCAATCTTCAGCTGTCAATGAGTCTCTACCTTTGAGGGTTGCTAAAGTTCACCCTCACTTTCTCTTTGTGGTAGTCAGTTCTTTCTCACACTAACTCTTTTTAGCCAGGGCACATGGAGGCAATTTCTAGTCTGGCCTCTTTCCTGAGAACCTCCGAGAAACACTTAATGATTTCTTATGCCTAGTGAAAGATCACCCTGGTATTTTCATTAGCAGGTCTTCTCTGGTCCCATCATTTTTTTTAATACTGCAGAGTTCCCATTTTACTTTAAACTTTTATCCATATACAGCTCATCTCACTTCTGTCTTATGATAGAACTGTTGCCAATTTCCCTTTAATGTTTTTTTATTTGAAAGCAAATTTTTTAAAAGATTTATTTGTTTATTATGTATACAATATTCTGTCTGTGTGTCTGCTTGCAGGCCAGAAGAGGG
>LOJH01009566.1:0-23596 GCA_001685095.1 Ellobius talpinus
TGCTGGAGCCGGGCGGGACAAAAAGCAGGCCTGCTCTCCCCTATCACTACATGTGTATGTTGTTGTTGTTGTTCCTCAGACTCAGCTTGTTTTGGAGACAGCTTGTTTTGGAGACAGGGTCTCTTCATTGGCTTGTTACTCACTGATTAGTCTAGCTTGGCTGATTATTGAGCCCCAGGGATGCACCTGTCTCTGCCTTTCCAGTACTGGGATTATAATATACACTACCACACCCAACTTTAGATGTCGATTTTCAAATTAAACTCAGGTCCTCATGGTTCTGAGTCAAGCACTTTACTGGCTAAGCCATTTTACCCAGCTCACCTAGTGGAGACCTAGTAAGAAGCAAAATATTCATGTGTCACTGAGTAGATGACTGATGACCCATGTCTTCCAGCAATATCTCTGTGGTCTAGAAGCATAATCTTAGTTGAACGATTCACAGGAGCAAATCTCACTTTTTACTTTCAAGTCAGTAAGTGTCTTATACATTCCAAGACCTGAAACACCCTCTTTGTCAAACACCTTAACTTCTAAGTGAAGAATTGAGCAAAAGAAATGTAATCTTTAAGTCTTATATAGGATTTATTTGAAGGAGGGAGGTGAAACCAAAGAACCCATTTTGATGATCAGGCATTAAAAAGAAATGCCAAAATTACATTAGCCCAACTTTTTAAAGTGACTTCATTAACTCCCTGAAATTGCATGCACATTAATAGGGTTTTATTATTAACTCTTCTCATTTGTTTATCCTTGGCTTTGAAAGGGGTCTTATTATTTCCCAGAGTCTAGCTATGCATAGATGAGTCTCATTAGGCATAATGGAATCTGGCAATTTATCATTCAGATGAAAAGCCTTTTCCACGTAACCTTCATTTAGCCTGTATATCTGGAGGCACCTCCTCGGCATCAATCAAAGGCACAGTGTAATTCCCCCGATTTCTCAGTAACAGGATCTCTGCATGGCGAAAGCATGCCCTTCCTCTTACCTAGTGTCCATGAAGACTCCATTCTTTGGATTCAAGTGAAGCTGTTGGGAGCATATAGAGTCCAGTTGTTTCACTGAATGCAATCTCACCTTTTCTATCTTTTCTTTCCCAAGCCTTTTCTGGTCATGTTTCCTCACCGGAGCCTTGTTCTGTTGTGGGGAACTATCAGAAATCAGTGCCCTTTGCAAATGCTAAGCAGCTCTTTCTTGTTGTGAATGGAACATTAGCCACCTATGGTCTCCTGGGTTTCTCCCTTGATGACTAATAGGATTGAAATCTCATCAGGGGCTGGAGAGACATCACAAAAACGTAGCAGTTCAGCCTTAAGTGGATTTGGGTGTCCTCTGATCTCCCAGATGAAATTCAAAACACTGTTTAAAGGGTTGGAACAGTGATGCCCCAACTGAGCTGGCTGCTGTTGACTCAACCAACCTGTCTCTGCTAAGGCAGATGGAATAGGAATAAACTTCAAACACTTTATTTTTTAAATTAAAAAAAATCTTTGATATTGTGTATGTGTATGGCATATGAGGTAAAGGTGCATGTGTCATGACAAACCTGTGGAGGTCAAAGGACACTTTGGTGAACTCAGTTCTTTCTCTCCATCGTATGGGTCCCAGGTATTGAACTCAGGTCATCAGCCTCAGTGGCAGGTGCCTTTGCCTGCTGAGCCATCTCTTAATTTTTCACATACATTTTTGAAGATTCATTTATTTTTATGTTCGTGAGTGCTTGCTCATATGTGTGTATGTGCCACACTGTGCCTGGTTTCCACAGTGTGCAATGAATGGCATTGGATCCCCTGGAGTTGGAGTTACAGGTGGCTGTGACCTGTTCTATGGGTACTGGCAACTGAACCCAGGTTGTCTGCAAGAACAGTAAGTGCTTTGAACCACTAAGCCATCTCTCCAGCCCCTGAACCAAACAGGCTGAAGGGAAGTCCCAAACTAGAACTCTCCCTAGACCATCCTCTGTGTTTATAAATCTGTTTATCACTCAAAAATAATTCAAAAGAAAATATCTGAGTGCTGCTTAAGCCACTCAAGGGACCAGAAGGCCCTGTGTGCAAAGTGCAATTGATCTGGAGTCTGCATTCCCGGGTCCCTGTGCTGCCTCTGACTTTTTGGTTTAAAGTCTGAGTCTTTAAGGATGAGCCATCTCTCAGGTATTGGAATTGACTTCTCCTCCTTCCATACTTCAGCCTAGCCCATATGTTTGGGAGTTTATCGGGAGGGTCTGGGAGCAAGGCTGATCCTTGAGGGCAGAACCAAGGGGGAAGTCTGAGCTGCCTGTGTCGCTTTGGCACTCAGATCCAGCATGCCAGCCAGTGATGTTCCTTAGCTACAGCAAGAACACTTGCTGTTCTCTTTGCCCTCTCCTCTCCTCTCTGAGCACCGATGCCTACCACCATCAAGAATTGCTGTTTTCAGAGCTGTCCTTTTAAAATGTTGGATTCTGCGTTGTAACTCAGCCTTTCAAATGCAATTCTTTTCCTTAATGTTTTGTTTGTGGTGGTTGTGAGAGGTGGTATATGGTTGCACTATGTATCTGAGGCTGGCCTCAAACTCATATTAATCTCTCTTTTAAAGAAAAATGTGTGTGGAGTGTCTTGGTCTGTGAACAAATGCATGCAGAGCCCACAAAGGCCAGAAAAGGGTGCCAGATGTTTTAGAACTGCAGTTACAGAAGATTGTGAGCCACCCTGTGAGTGCTGGGGACTGAATCTGGTGCCTTTGCAAGAGCAACAAGTGCTCTTAATTACTGAGCCATCTCTCCAGTCCCTTAAGTGCTTCTCTTAATATGTTTTGTCAGAGGAATGAGAAGCGGAGCTGATGTGAGCATGCACATTTGAACTTGTGCAACAGTACCAGGTGGGCCAATCAAAACAAAGCCCCAGCGACACTCCAGGGGATAAGGTTCCTGACAGCCTCATTTTGGAGTCAATAAGAAATATTTAACCAGGTTGGAGAGATGGCTCAGTGGTGAAGATCACTTCCTGCTCTAGCAGAGTTCTGTTCCTAGAATCCTCATTGGGCAGTTCACTGCCACCTAACTCCACCTCCAGGGATCCAGTGCATCCTCATTGGGCAGTTCACAGCCACCTAACTCCACCTGCAGGGGTCCAGTGTGTGTTTTTTCCCTCACAGGCATCGCATTCAGAGACATGCACACACAGATGCATACAAAGTAAATGTTAAATAGGAAGTATTTAGCAAGTATTTCCATATTCACTCATAGTAACTTGCCGTATTATATTTTAAGCACTGAAGAGATATATAGACATAGGTGTATTTGTCAATGTTTGATTCAAATATGTGTTGCTCTCTAACCAGCGATGTTTACAAAGAGTTCTTGAATGCACTTCTCATTCTGAGCACCCTTGCTTTTTCACTGTTGGTACAGGTTGGAGGATGGTAGCTGTGACTCGAAAAGACCAAACAGAATTGAAAAGAAAGTGAATATCACTATTAAAAACTATGCTCACTTAACTATTTTTCACCATTCTGCAGGTTTCCATTTGTGAGATGAACTATTCATTTTCCCCTCTTCTTTGAGTATGTCTTTTAATCATGTCATACAGGGAAGGGAAGTGTCTATAAGGGAAATGAGAGTATGCTGTTGAATAAGACGTTTCTGCAGAAATATTGCTGGTGAGCATCTTACAAGGGCATTTTGGGGCTGGCAGGTGCACTTCAGCTCTTTAATAATTAAAGCTCTTTGCCATGGTGACCAAATCTGAGAGCAAATGGTTTTTCAAATTGAAAGAAGCTGTACTTTTCAGGCTGTATTTATCTAATAAGAAAATTGAGAGGAAAACCATAAATGCACAAAATAAATCAAAGTCAAATCAATTAGCAAAAAAGGGAGTCTTTATGTCATTACACCTGTGTAAGGAGAAGGGTGACCTTTGATGGTTTCAAAACAAGCTCATTTTGAGGTCGGTTGCAAGTTTGAAGCTGGGCTGTACACGGAGCCAGCTGTGAGGAAAAGCTTCCCCCACCTTCACAGCATGCTTATTGTTCCATCAGAATATAGAATTAAGTTGTATTTTTTCATATTGACTGAGTGCAAGGTGAGATTCTTGAATAAAGTTCCCCAAATCCCTATCACGTGATAAGCCAGGCTCATAGGTAGGCAGATATCCATGTTCTGATCCTGACTCAGTCTTAGGGGCATGAACCGGATTGTCATTGCCACTCAGTGTTCAGATACACATGGAGCAATATCTGTCAGCAGTGTGTTTCCCCAGCCAGGAGGGAGGCAGCCAAGACCAAGAGCCTGGGAAATTCTACTTCTAACATTATAGCCGTTAGGGAGACAGTCAGAATGGAGGCCAGAGTTTAGTGATGGTTAATAACTGGGATAAGAAGTATTTGAAAATAATCTTAATGTATTTTCAATAGTTGTTGGGATCCCACCCACTCTGTATGTGTGTATGTGTATGTGTGTGTGTGTGTTAGAGATAGGTTATCTTTGAGCTTATTGAGCTTATTGATGTTACAGTCTAATAAAGCAAATACTCAGAAATATTTTCTTCATAACTTCCCTTCCATGGAGTATTGAAATTACATCGTTTCTGTGACATGGCCAAAAATACATAGTCTCAGTATGACAGTGAGAAAAAGGTTGAACAAACCCAAAATGATTGAAATGCAAAATAGCCAGTGTGTTTCCCTCCCTCTTTTTTCTTTCTTTCTTTCTTCCTTTCCCCCTCCTTTCCGTCCTTTTACCCTCCCTCTCTCTCTCTCCCTTCCTCCCCTTTCAAATCTGTTTCTTCCTCCTTCCTTTCTTCCTTGGTACTAATGGTTGAATCTAGGACATTGCTCATGTTGGGCTGTTAGCGTCCCCAACCTCAACACAGCATCAATGTGAAGACCATAGACTATCTGTATTTGAATGGAGAGAGCAATTCCATGAGCCACCGTCTGCTTGTGTAGCACACTGCGGTGTGTGAGGACCGTGCCCACACACCATCTCCTTAAACGTCTTCTGAAGCCCTCTGCCGTACTTACCAGTTCCTTTTATTGTAGATGAATGTAATTGGTAAGCCAGAATGGTGATGACACATTCTAGTTTATGGAACTCATGGAGGATTGGCAAAATCTTTGTGAAAACAGCCAAGCAGTAAGTGTGTTAGCCTTGTGCGCCATGCGGTCTCTGTTCCCACTACTTAACCTCTGCCAAGGGAGCACAAATGGGTCAAATACTTATTTGCTGTTACTTCACGTCTTCCTCTACTGTTCTCCATCTTGTTTGTTGAGGAATGGTCTCTCACTGAACTTGGAGCTCCGATTAAGCTGTGCGGCTGGCGGGGAGCTCTGTGGATCCCCTGTCTCTGTTTCCCGGCGATTGCGTTACTGATACACACCATTATGCCTTTTTATAGGGATCTGAACTCAAGTCCCCATGCTGGTGTAATGGGTACTTTGTAGACTGAGCCCCCTTCCCAGTCTGTCCTAGTAACTCTTCTTAGCAGCAAATGACTATGAGGTTCTGTTTTTGATGCTCATACACCCTTGCTTTAAAACATTTTCTTCTAGATGTATTCTCTAGGAGCTAGGGCAATTAGACTACAATCGGATTTGTAACATAAATACAACTATATTTTATTTGGGAGAAAAAGCTCTTGAAATACCCTTAAGAATCCTAGCACTTTTGTCTGCATTTAGTAAGGGGCCTGCAGTCACTCATTCTATTTCCCCAGAGACTGTGCACGAAGCTTCCCCAGGGACCTCTGAGATCCTGCCACTGCCCTGGGTGTGATTTGCTGCTGAGACCTGGATTAATATAAAGCAGCTTGCTGGGTTCCCTGGGGACTCCCCTCCCTTATCTCAGACTTCATGCCCTCTTCATTTTAGCACAGAGATCACTGGCCTTGCTAGTCAGGGTGGAGGCAGGATAGGAGTTGAATGGTTCTGTTTGCCCTGCAGCTTCTGTTCTTTCTTCCCTTGGCTATGAGCAGTAAGTCAGCTCCATCCTTGTTTTCTGGCTGGCTGGAAACACAGCCTTCACCTAACACTCCTTGAAGACTTCACTGGGTCTTGTAAACCATAGCTTACTCTGGACTTTTTCACTGTTTTTGTTTGTTTCTTTCTTTAACCAATTTATACTTCTTTCTGTTCCTTGATTATTTTTCTTCCTTCCATGTACTATTTATACTTATAGTCCAATACATAAAATAATTTACTAATTCCAAAAGTATAAAACCAAAAATATTCAATATATGACATGGATTTAGTATAGCAGATGGTATTGTTTGCCAAATTATTGCTAGACTTAACGTTATTTGTAATGTATGTGTGTATGTATGCGTTTTAATGATTTTATCTACTAGGAGTAGGTTTTGTGTATAGTGATGCTAAAATTGTATGTGTATACACATGTACATGTGCATATATATTCATGTATAAACTGTACTCAATATGTATAATCTACACAGATACAGTTGTTTTATAATAAATTCAAAAAGGAAAACATGTTTTTCTCTAACATGATTTAAAAAGTCAATATTGATTACATTAAATAATCAACATTACTACTTCACTAATGATTTTTTAAAGTGCAATATCTAATTTTAAGTACAAGTTTAATGTATTCCTTAAAGTTACATTTTCAAATATAACATGAATTAGGACATAGCCTGTATGCACAGGGGTTAGGAGTCCCATCAGGCATCTACTTGAAGCTAAATCAAGAATGTTTTTCTCCCCCAAATCAGACAATCTTGGAATCAGCTTTGGCTGAAAGAAAGATCAAGGCCAGTTGTTTCATGCTGATTGGTGGGTTTGTTCAGGTCTTTCCCCACTCTGTGCTGGCAAAGACTTCAAAGGAGAATGGGAGAGAGATGTGGTGTCCATTGATCACAGTCTTTACATCAGAATACCTCTCATTGATGGCAAATAATCCACTCCACTCTCAGGTCCCATGCCCTGGCAGTCTATGCTATACAAGGACAATAAACTCAAAACAAACAAAAAAGTTGTCCTATCTGTCTAAATTTGTACAGATGTTTAACATATTCTCCATGTCAGGTCCAGAGGAAAATTCTCCCAGATTCTGGAAGGTAGACAGAAACAAACATTCCTCAGGAACTTGTAAAGCAGATTCCCTCTACCAAAAGAAGCCAGAGCCATTTCCCTTATCACAGAAGAAGGGACAAATGGCTGCCTGTGGTGCCTGTTAGATACCAAAGCACATGCTGGCCCCCAGCTCCCTCAGTAGCACAAACACCTGTTGCACATTTCAGGGTCCCTGCTAACATCCTATCCCTTCTCCCCTCCTCGCCTACTCTAAACCTCTGCAGCTCCTGGACTTCCTCCCCACGGCTACTCATTCTCCTTATAACCCTGCTATTATGGTTATTCTTCCTCTTTGTTTTCATACCAGCCCCCCCATTTCCCTCCCCCTTTCTGCTCTCTCTGGCTCTCCTCTCTATGCCCCAGCCCCCTTATGACTTGGTCCATCCAGTCTTCTGACAATGTTCAATCTATTTTCTCTCTATGCTCTGAACTCTTCCATGCCTCTGGATGTTCTCTCTCTCATATCTACAATAAAATCCTTCCTTTTAACCTTACCATGGAGTAGGCATGTCACCAGTTTATACACTCCAAAGTTACATTTTTCAAGTTATAACAAATTACAGCATGCTCAATGTAGTCAAATTACAGCATCAATTATAGCATAGTCAATATATACCATATAGTTAGTGATAGATTTTTAGAGATGTTTGGACTTTCTAGTCTTTTCCTAGAGGATTAAGGCAAGAGTTTACTTATCATAATTTTAAGAAATTTCTTTTAAGAAGTTCTCTGTAAATCAAGGCTGGAAATGGCTCAGCTGTTAGGAGCACTAGTGTTCTTGAACTGTATTTGGTTCTCAGCATCCACTCACAACTGCCTATAACTCCCGCTCCAGGATGATCTATGCCCTCTTCTGGCCTCAAAGGGTACCTGCAGTCACATGTGCGTGCACACACACACACACACAGAGATGCTTGTCTATATACATCATTAAAACAAAAATAAGGATTTTAAGCAGTTCTTTGTAAATTATGAGAAATTAAACTGACCGCCACAAAATGCCCCACCTTAGCAGGACTTCAGTCACTCTTCAGGTTATATGATTAATCAAGTGACTTCTGCTCATAGATATTCAAATATATGCAGCTGGTAATTATCCTAGAAAACATATAGATGTGTGTGTGTGCGCGTGCGCGCACACACACACACACACACACAGTTTTAAAGGGATTCCTGAGTCATGAATGTGAATTATCTCAAACATAATAGATTTTCTTCATGACAGATCACATAGAATCTCCACAGCAACCCCACATAATTATGCATCACATTTCAGGAGTAACCAAACGGAGACTAGAAAGGAAATGTAAAGAGCAGTGATGTGGGGAAAGATTTGTGTGGGGGCTGGCAGCACATAGGAGGATGGAAGGTTGACAGAGCAAGAGATTGCTGGATTCTAGGGAGCTCTGATGAAGTCAGCGTGTGATTTGGAAAATGGAGGCTGGGAACCATGATACCTGACCATACTGAGGTGCCTGTTAGGGCCCCCATCGCTAAAGGAGTGTCAACCATAGATTGTTTCTTTTCGCAGTTTATAACAGCTGTAGGCAAGTCTGTCTAGAAGACATGTTGCTGTATGATATTAAAATAGAGAAATTGTTTGATATTTCCTCTTTTGAAATTATAAAACTGCTGGAGTTCCTAAGTTTTATTTACAAAAACATAGAAGCACTTCTAAATCTGTACTTACCAACTTTAGTTATTGTTGAACAACTTGAATTCTTTAAAACAAATGGCATTTGCAGTTTAGTTACCTTTGCACCTGTGCACAGATGTGTACATGTCTCTCACCCCCCATCTTGTTGAGCCACGGCCTCTCTTGTTTCTGCTATGATACTGTATACTCCAGCTATCTGGTTTAGGAGTGTTCAGCTGGGTCTCCTGTCTCTGCTGCCCATCTCTCTGTAGGACTGCTGGCTTTACAGATGTATTCTGTCTGAGACGGCGTTTTAAATGTGGGTTCTGAGGATTGACCGCAGTTCTTCAGATACTCAGATTTACCCACTGAGCCATCTTCCCACCCCCTTAAATAAATACTTTTTTAATACATGTTTGCACACAAAGTTAACTCTTGCCTGAGTATGTATTCCCAACTTAGTGTTATTTGTTACTGGCTCAATGTCTTTAATACAGATTCGGTGACAGCTGTTATAGGTAAGATCTGAAATGGCTCCTCTAAGCTCACACGTTGAAAGCTTGGCCCCCAGCTCTTGGCACTGTTGGGTGGTGGTCAAATCTTTCAGAGGTAGAGACTGATCTGTTAGAAAGAAGTTAAGCCATTGGAGATGTGCCCTTCCTTGAATGGCGTAGACAAACCCTGGCCTTTTAATCTCTTTCTCCTCCTTGCTTCCTGGCCATCAGACCTGGAGCAGTATTCCATGTGATTGTCCCTGCCAGGATGGAACATCTCATCACTGTCCTGAAAGCACCTGGGGAAGGTGGTCACGGACTGAAGTCTCTGACACTATAAGTCAAAGACACCTCTCTAGCGTTAAGTTTATTTCTCCCAGGAGATTTTCACAGGGCCAGCAAAAGAACTAACAAGATCTTAGTTTCCTTTCTGTTGTGACAGCTACCCTGACAGAAAGCAACACAGGGAAGAAAAGCCATATTTGACTTCCAGTTCTCAGTTATAGTTATAGTCCATTATTGTGGGGAAACCAAGACAAGGAATTGAAGCATTATACTCAGGGTCAAGAGCAGAGAAAGAATATATAGCTGGTCTTTACCTGCTTGTTACTGATTGCTATGTTTTCACCTTTACAATCCAGGGTGCATGAAATGGTGCAGCTCACCCTCAGGGTGGGACGTCTCACTCATCCCACATTCAAGACAAACCTCACAGGTTTACCTGATCTAGATACTTCCTCAAGGGAGGCTTTCTTCTTGAATTATGCTGAGGTTGTGACAAGTTAGCATTTAAAATCATCACAAATATCGCGGCATTCGTGACAGGCACTCCTGGCCTCTACTTTGGGAGAGTATTAGTAGCTTAGCTTGGCAATTCATGTGAGAAAAGGGGATAATAATTTCTGGAAATTTCTAGACCATAGCACAAAACACAACATTTGACTGACTAGGTGGTGTTGATGGATAAGAAAACAAGGTAGCAAGGTAGTGTTGGATCGTTTGCCTCTGTGTGTGTGTGTGTGTGTGTGTGTGTGTGTATAAATTCCATTGGGACCCTGATTTCAGAATGGATGTTGCAAACATAAAGATACTAAGACATTGCCAGTATAATGAGAATTCTTGAGAACCTAGCGTAAGAAACAGACATGGGGTTGGCCAATCTCCATGTAATGTACCAAATACTATTAGAGTAGACTGATACTGGATTATAAGAGAGGGACTTTCTGCGTGTGTGACAGGGCCTCATGTATCTCCCCAGGCCAACCTTCAACCTTTATATGTGGTGACCTTGAACTCCTGATATCCCTGCTTTACTTCCCAAGTCCTGGGATTATGGCCATGTTGTACCTGTCTAGTTTATGAAATGCTGGAGATAGAGCCCAGAGCTTCGTTTATGTTAGACTATCATGCTGCTAACTGAGCTACCTCCCCAGCCCACAGAGGGGCATCATGGCAAACAGTATGGCAGGGCTTATAAAATGTCATTTGTAATATAGTCTTACCTAAAAAATTCGATAAAATTCTCTCTATATAGGCATAAAAAGTAAATATAAGATCAAGAACTTATTGATAATAAATAATCATAAGGCAAATAATTTCAAAACAACTCTTAGGTTTACATATTATTTTACTGTTTTTGAAAGTAAAAGTAAATTTGCATGCTAATGAATGCTTGATATTCCAGAGCAGAGACTATCTTTAGTGCTTCTCAGAGTTGATCTATAGTTTGATTTTATAATTAAATGCTGAGAATACCATTTTGCATAACATATAACACAAAATGGTAGAAGTGCATTTATGGCCCTTTCAAAAACAGACTTTTGTTCTAATCCCAACAAGATACTGCTAACATTTATTAATGAAACACAAGTCAGCAACTCAAATAGCAATTTTAAAAAATTAAACACTCTGACACAGTATAATTCAGACAGACAATAGTTTGATCCCTTCACACTGAGGGATGACAGAGGGAAAGTATTAAGAATGTCATTGTTTTCTGTAATTAATCTACTGTGTTTCAATAAGAGCAGGGAGATGTGGACACACAGTAAAGACACCTCACCTTGGTGCATGCATAATATACAGCGTTCTTGAATCTGAGCTAAGGAGTTGCAGGTGCTTTGGTGTTGTGTGGCGTGAAGGCATGCATAGTTCAGGGTAGGTGTGTGATTTTAGAACAAAGGCTGCAGTGAAGTCACCTGGTATAACACAGGGGAGCATTGCCTGCTCCAGCTGGAATTCATTAGTTTGACTTTGAATTAATTTTTGGTTGTTGTATATTCAGAAACCTTTTATTGTTGCCAAGTGTAGTGAGTACCACATTCAGTTATGATGTGGGATTTCCCTCTTTGTGTTGTGAATATGTTTTATTACTATTGGCTAATAAAGGAGCTGCTTTGGCCTATGTCAGAGCATAATAAATCCAGGCAGGAAATCCAAACAGAGATAGAGAGAGAGAGAGTAGGCAGAGTCAAAGAAACGCCACGTAGCTGCCGAAGGAGACAGAAGCCGGAACCTTACTGGTAGGCCACAGCCTCACGGTGATATACTGATTAACAGAAATGGCTTAATTTAAGATGTAAGTTAGCTAATAAGAAGCCTGAGCTAATAGGCCAACATTATTGTAATTAATATAGTTTCTGTGTGATTATTCAGGTCTGGGTGGCCGGAAAAGGAACAAGCAGTCTTTGTTTACATAGTTACATAGCCCCATATGAGGGATGACCCTCAGTTTAAGAGTGTTTGAGAGGAGGCTCAAGAAAAGGGATGGCTGAAAATAAATCTGTATTTCTGAGTCCCCTACAATATAATTTCAAGGCCTCTTTGATAAAATGTACCATTTGGGTTATTATCTAACACATTGAAACTACATTCTAATGTGAACTTATAATATTTAGACTCTAAGTTCAATCTTGAAACTTCAGATTTCTTCAGAAATGTAAGTGTTTGGCTCTGAGTCCTGAATAGGTGGCTGTCTACTTTAGTGGGTATAGGACTTACTGAAGGTGCCAGTTTAGGGCTGGGGAGATGGCTCAGTTGGTAAAGCATGTGCATGTACAAAGATTTGAATTTGGACCCCCAGAAGTCTTATGTAAAGAAGTCAGACATGGCTGCATGTACCTGTAATCTCAGTTTGGGGGAGATGGAACCATGAGGATCCAAGGGCCCACTCACCAACCAGCTTAGGTGAATCTGCAAGTTGTAGCGTCAGGGAGCGACCCTGTCTCAGAAAATAAGACAGAGTGCTGGTGCAATGCCTCACTGTGAAAAGACTCTGACAACCTGAGTTTAAATCCCAGGAATTCAGTTAAAGATGGAAGGAGAGAATAGACTTCACAAGTTGTCCTATGACTCACATACCTATCATGTGGCATGTGTGCCCGTGCATACATATATACAAAACACACTCAATAAACTTATGCCATGAAACTCCCAGATTGCAACATCTTGGTTTGGCAACACAGCCTAAGATGCTTTCATCTGCATCCTGCTCTTAACATCCTTCTCTAGCAGATCCTTGGCCCCAGGGAAGTAAATTCATAGGCAGGGAGAAGAGAGTTCAATTTTCCATATTGCATGCAATCTCTTGCATTCATTTGTTTTCTTGGAAAGTTAGCAGAGCACGGGAAAAGTGCTGAAAATAGACCCTAGGTGCTTTCCCATGGCTCCCATCGACCTAGTCAGTGTTTATCTGATATTGTTAGCCCTGCACAGACAGCCATCAGATTTGCACGGCCTGCTCTGTTTTTGAATAGTTGTTGTGCAGTACTTCTCCAAGATGTCATTAAAAGCAAACTTGAGGTGCAGGTCTGATGTGGTACCTGAGATGTGGGAGCAGAGTCTTCTCAAGTGGGATGAAGAAAATCATACATTTTACAGCAACACTTTTATACAACTACCGACTTCAGAGAAGGTAGGAGAAAATAAAGCACAAATACAAAATATGTGGAGTGACTTATGTCCCGTGTGTTGTTTGTGAAGTCGTCACCTTGGGAAACCCAGACTAAGGCATTCTTGGAAATAACATACCTGAGAAGAAGCCAAGTTTTTTAAGTCTGTGGTTACATGGAAGAAGTATTGGTGACAAGTCAAGATCAGGCAGAAGCATACAATTAAAAACAGAAGTGCTTAGTTGGTAAAGAGCTTGCGGTGCCAGTAAGAGGACCCAAGTTCAGTTCCTAGAACCCAGGTAAAATTAGCCAGATGTGGTATCCATGGGCTTGTCGTTCCAGAGCTGGGGAGGCAGACATAGGGAGAACCCTGAAGCTTACTGTCAAGGTAGCATAGTATAGATTTTCATGTCAAGAGCAATAAGTGACCTTGTCCAAAACCCAAACCAAATAAACTGACAGAAAAACCAAACAACCCACCCCCGAAGTCCACAAAACCAAACCAAAGCATGGATAATGTCTAAGGAATGTCAACTGAAGTTCTATTCTGCCTTCCATAATCACAAATGTGCATGTGTTCCTACTAACACACATGTACCTGCATATATGTGATCACACACACATACACACACACTTTTTGTAATAGAAATCACAGCATTATAAATTCTGTAACTTAAAGTTAAACTCTGAATGCATGTCCAGAATCTGCCTGGGCTGTGAGGAGAGACAGTTTTCCCTGCTGTATCTGAGCATGTTGGAAACAGAAATTACGGGAAAGAATTCCCTCGCTGAGTAACATGGTGAGAAGGTCTGATGCTGTTTGGATCATAATAAGATGATTTGTCAGAAGACACATGTGGAACTTTCAATTCAAATCTCAGTGCATTTTATTTGCATATAAAGTGGCACATTTGCACTCAATAGTAACCATCCCTGAAGGAGGGATAGTTAATAGGAGCTGCAGTTATTCTAGCCAGACCGTGATGTTTTCTTCAGGGCAATGGCTATCATTTCAGGTAGCCTCATAATCTCTCATGTGCACTCTCAAACCAAGCTTAAAAAAAACCTCAAGATACTAAAAGATTGTCATTGCATTTGAGTCACATAATGTTTTCCCTTACTCACCAGTTTGAGGGGTAGAAGCAAAAGGACCAATGAGGTGTTAAATTCTTAGTTTTGACTCAGTGTCAAGGCTTCAAACAGCTATGTTAAGCACAGATGTGAAGTATAAACACTGAATTATTCCACTCTGTGCTAACTGGCCAAGATCGGTTTGTTTCTTTACTGATACAATGCCATGATACAGGAAATGGGATGGATTTATTTATTGAATTTGTCTCATTGCCTGCCATATACGTCGGTGCTTGTGGTAGTAACATTTCTCCTTCCTGTGACAAAATACTTGAAAAAAAAGACCTTAAAGAAGGAAAGATCTGTCCTATAGTTCAGGGCACAGTTCATCAGGAGGAGGAGGTGTGGCTCACATTGCTTCCAGGAAGGTGAGAGATGGAGGCTCATGCTCAATGTTCTTTCTTGGTCCAGGACCCCAGCATATGGAATAAATATGACATCTTCATACATGTATATATTGTCACTATATTCACACACACACACACACACACACACAGAGAGACAGACACACTACTTGTTACCCTCTCCTGTCCCATCTGTCCAACACCCAAGGATAACTTTCCACTTTCTAGCCTGTCCACTTTCTGCTTTCATGACTTGTTCGTGTGTGTGTGTGTGTGTGTGTGTGTGTGTGTGAGAGAGAGAGAGAGAGAGAGAGAGAGAGAGAGAGCATACAAGAGGGCACTGGATCCTCTGGAGCTACAGTCCAGGTGGTTGTGAGTCTCTTGGCATGGTTGCCAGGAACCACACTGAGGTTCTTC
The DNA here is from genome assembly GCA_001685095.1 of Ellobius talpinus. Lineage (NCBI taxonomy): Eukaryota > Metazoa > Chordata > Mammalia > Rodentia > Cricetidae > Ellobius > Ellobius talpinus. The sequence continues at coordinate 14,982 of LOJH01009566.1, forward strand.
TGAAGAGCAGTAAATCCCCTGAATCACTGGGCTGATTCTCTAGCTTGTCTAGACTGTGCTTTATTTGTCAATAAAATACTAAAATTAGAACCATCACAGGCAATTTGGAGAAATTGTTCTGTGTGTTTACATGTACACGTGTGTGGGTGTGTGGGTGTGGGTGTGGGTGGGTGTGGGTGTGGGTGTGGGTGTGTGTAGAAGTGTGACCTGGGGCGGTTTTTAGGAATAGAAATAGTTTTACCAAGCGAAAGAGCAGATGATGTGGGATGCTTCAGGCAGAGAGACCAACATTTGCAAAGACCCCGTGGCAGAAAGAAATATTGTACAACCCATTTCCTATCTTGTACTGAAGGAAGGTTTGCATCACGGGGCTCAAGAGAAGGAAGCAGAGTTGTGGTCTGTGTAGGCAAGACTAGATCATGACAACATATGGTGAAGTGACTATCTGTTTGTCACCTGAACCCCACACCTCAGAGACTAGTGTAGTACTGAATTGAATAGAGTGCTGGTTCAATCAGTGAGAGCCCAAACTGCCATACCTGAATTAGAATGACAGGTACAATATTTATAGATTGTGGTAAGGATGAAAGTGACGGGGGATATGGAGATGTCTCAGTTGTTGGAATGATTGTTTCACAAGTGTGAGGACCTTGGTTTGTTGCCCCAGAATCCATATAAAAAGCCAGGTATGGTAGTTTAAACTTGTGATCCCAGTGATGGGGGAGGTAGAGACAGGAATTCCCAGAGTCCATTGGCAACTATCCTAGCATATGAGAAGAAGCCAGTGAGAGACCCCTTCTTCAATAAACAGTGGAAAACACTTGAAGACTATATCTGAGGTTATTCTATTGCATGCATGCACATACACACACACACGAGTGATTGGAAGTTGAATCCATAGTAATAGTTTTAACGAAGTAAGTAAGGTTGCATGATCAAGATCAAGTTTGTATTTGCCCTAATGTGACTTTACAGAAATCTGTGTCTGCCACAAGCATTTCTGTGTATTATGTCTAGGGTGATGTAAAATGTTATCATTGGAAAGTAGGTGAAGGATACAAGGAACTCTCTGTTCTGGTGTTTGGAAATTCTGTGTATCTGAAATTATTTTACAATGAAAACTGAATGAATGTTGCTGTGGTTGCTGAGAATGGACAGGTGGTGAACTGGAAATAGCCAAGAGGAGATTGTGGCAATGCAGACTGGACAAGTCCAGGATAGCATAGTGTTGGGAGCTGGCAGGAGTCAGCTGGTAGAAGAGATTCAGGCTATAAAGCTAGCAGGTTCCTGCTAGGTGTCTCACTTCTTTGACGTCTTGGGAGTCCCATCAAAAAAATCCCTAGAATCTACCCATGATTTTGAACCTGATGGATTCAAGGTGGAAGAACCAGTTTCCAAAATAAGCAAACAAACAAATAAGCAAAAAAAAAATCAGGGCAGGAGAGATGGCTTAATGGATAAGAACAATGGATAAGGTCCAACTCTTTCAGAGGACCCACGTTTGGTCCTATCACTCATGTGAATCAGGGTGTACAACCATCTCTAACTCCAACTTTAGGGCTTCTGAACCCTCTTCTGACCTCTGCATGCCCCCTACATATGTTGCAAGAACACACACACACACACATGCAAATATATTAAACATAAGAAGGAAAAATGAGCAGCCAACAGCTCTGGCCCACAGGGCTAAGCAAAGAAAAGATATGCACCAGTATCTCCAAGCTTCATTAAGAAGCTAAGCTGGGCTGGAGAGATTACTCAGCAGTTAAGAGTACTGGCTGCTCTTTCAGAGGACCTGGGTTCAATTCCCAGCCACATGGAGGTTCACAATTATCTGTGACTCCAATTCCAAGAGGTCTGGAACCCTCACACAGACATACATGCAGGCAAAACACCAATGCACATAAAATAAATATAAATAAATATTTTTTATTATTAAACTAAGCTGTTGCCCTTCCTCAGGATCTAGTGTCCTCAGGGTGAGCATGCTGGAGGAGTTTCAGGAGGATGGCTGCTCTGGCCCTGCTGCTTAAATGTCAGGGTGCTCAGGAAGCTGGGAAAGAGAGGCTTGAGTGCCCTGTTGCTGTCAGGGGAGAAGGCAGGAGCCATGGGATCTGCTTTTACTTGTAGCTGGGTCCTAATGGCTTCATTGGGGGAAGGGGTGAGAAGGCATGCCGTCAATGACATAAACAACTGGAAATAGGTGAAAGGGAAATAGCAGACTCATTTATTTAGCAACGGGAGAACCTTATATATCCTTCTAGCACCCAAGCGTTTAGATCTGTTGACATTGAATGGTGGTCGCCCCTCATTGGCTAAGCATGATCAGGACCTCTGACAGCACCAGGCAGACTCCAGGCTGGCTTGTCTGCAGGCTTGGGAGGCCTTAACTTCCTACATTTCCCCAGAAGTTGCAGACTTTCCCAGGCAGTCATCTGATGACTGGGAAACACATGCTCGCTTATCTGCTTCCTTGTCCTTGCTTCTTTCCCCAAGCCAGGCAGTACAGACTGTTTGGAATGATGAGGTTAGAAGAGCAGTTAGAATAACCATGAGTAAATCGTTTTTACTTCCTCTGCTCTTTTGGAGGGATAGCTAAAAGGAAGAGTTGGCACAGCATTTTCAGATCATTAGGAATGAATACAGGGCTTCTGGAAGAATATGGGCTGGAGAGTGGGCTCAGAGGTAAGAACATTTGCTGCCCTTGCAGAGGACCTGGGTGTGCCTTCCAGCACCTGTATCTGATGGCTCACAACTACCTGTAGCTCCAGCTCTGGTCTGATGCCTTCTTTTGTTCTTTGTGAGCACTGAACTCAGAATTAACACATGCCCGTCCATACATTCACATCATTAAAAATTTATAAATTAAAAATAATGACTAAGAGCTATTTGGCAAAGAACCATTTTTATCTTACTCAGCATGAGCGAGAACATGCCAGCCCTAGAAGACCTCTCGGGAGAGAGATTTTGGTATTTGCTTATTTTTAACTTCATTTGCACGCTTAGGGATCTCTGAAGTTAGTTATTCTACATTACTCTTACTATTAGTTTTATTATTTCTTATAAACTGTTTCCATCAGGCAGCCAGATGCAGTACTGATTAGATAAAACACCTGTACAAGCTGCCCTTCATTAGTAACTACCAGCAGGAAAAACATTTGGATTTTATAGCATGGACACATCAGGACTCAGGGCAGAGGATCCTCTAGGTTTGGTCCACTCTTACAACTACATTTCTAGGACCAGGAGACAACCTAGGTGGTAAAGTGTCAGTTGTTCCATCCCCAGAACCCATATCAAAAAGCTGGGTGACATCAATGTCTGTAATCGCAAAGCTGGAGAAATGGAGAAAGGAGGATCCTAGGGATTGTTGCCAGCCAACCTAACCAAACTAGTGAGCTCCAGGTTCAGTGAGAGACTTTGTCTCAAAAACTAAGGTGGAGAGCAATTAAGGAAGGGAAAGGACATCAGCTTTAGCCTCTGACATGTGCATACATGTGCATACACACGTGCACACATCCCTCCTGCCAAAATGAAACAAATGTTTTAGCCACACTAGATAGAGAATAAAATAAAAGAATAGACAGTTATAATATTAAAGTGACTTTGAAGTAAGTTTCTCCACATAAAATGGTACAGGGTTTATAGGATAGCTCCCTGCTGACTTGGTGGCTATATTCTGCAAGTGGCTTATTTGAAATTTGATTGCAATTTTACTTTATTCTTGATTTATAATAATTATTTTGAAGTCAGGGTCACACTATATACCCTGGGCTATCCTGGAACACATAATCCTCTTGCTTTAGCTTTCCCAATATTGAGGTTGCTGGTGTATGTCATGGCACCAAGGTCATTGAAGCATTAGTCTAATTAGTCTTAATTAATAAACAATTGGGAATCAAATATTCGGGGGAACCCCAAAAGATCAGAGAACCAGGAGCAGCTGCCAGTTGCTTCCGACCTGTCTTGTTCCTGCGTCCAAAAGTGCTCAGATCCTGTCTATGCCCTACCTTGTCACTTCCTGTCTTCACCTCCCAAGTTCTGGGATTAAAGGTGTGAGTCACAAATGCTGAGATTAAATTCATGTGCCATCACTGTCTAGCTAGCTTCTATGGTTAGCTAGTGACTAGCTCCACCAGACATCACACAACAGGTCATTACCGATTCTTTTTTTAATTTATGTGATTCCTTCCCGCACATGGCACTGTGTGTGTGTGTATGTGTGTGTGTGTGTCTGTGTTTGTAGTGTGTGCAGGGGGTCCAGAAGAGGGCGTTGGATCTTCTGGAGCTAGAATTCTAGTTGTGAGCCACGTGTCCTGGGTTGAGGATCTGAACTCTAGTCCTCAGGAAGAAATAGACAGCAGACAGAGGAGGGAGAGACGAGGACCATATCTTGTTCCCAACCCCCGTGGCTTTCAATGAGAGAAGCTGACCTGAGCAGCAGACGCACATAAATGACTCTGGCGTCTTGCCATAAATGCAAATATGTCTAAGGAGTTTGAAGCAGGGACATTGACTGGAATTGTCCCTGATTCATGTCCTTCTTTTCTCTGCCTCTAATTTTTCTTCCTCCTTGAGAACAGTGTTTGGAGTCTCCAGCCCCACTGCAGGAGGCTACCATACACCTCTAGCGCTTTGTCCTTTCCACTGAAGCAAATATTCCAGACCCAACTACAGACTGTCATCATTTCAAATTTCAGAGGGAATATCTCCTCTCCTTATTCAACTGATTTAGGCAGAGGGCAGAGCGAAGTGGTCAGTCACAGCTGCCCTTTGCGTTGGCCTCTCCTCATGGGAACAGGGATTATGGGAGAGAAGTGTCTGCTGAGGACAACCCCTCTTAGCTTGATGCCGATATCACGACGATCCCAAAGCTGGAGGGGAGGAGGCATGCAAGCCAGTGTCCAAAACAGGATGGATTTTATTTTGAATGCCACTATTGGGCATGTCTACATTTAATTTGTATATGTGTGTGTGTGTGTGTGTGTGTGTGTGTGCGCGTGTGTGCGTGTGTGCGTGTGTGTGTGCGCGCGCGCGCGGGCACTCACACACGCACTCAGGAAGCAGAGAGGGAGGCGAGCACTGATCACTTTCTTTTCTCCTCTGCTTTAGTCAGCACACGGGTTGGTGCCACCCGCACTCATTTTGGTTCTTCCCACCCCAATCTAGAAACCCCCTCCAGACATGCCTAGAGCTTTGTCTCCTTGGTGAGGTTTGGATCCTTTCAAGTTGGGAATCAATATGAACTGTTGTAGAGCCTTTTCAAAGTTAGCGCTATAGCTTATATATAAGTGTTTGGGGCTCACTTGTACTGAACAAACACATCCTGCTTCTTTTTGTTACTGTTGAACTTTGATCTGGTCAAAGTTCACTCTTTGTCAACCCGAAGCCTACCAAAGACTGTCTTCAATTCCTTTATCTCCAAGGAGCTTCTGCTCTGTTGCAGTCTCTTTCAATGCCATGATATAATCGTCTTGACCCCATGAACCACCCAGCCCTCTACTCCTAGAGGACTTCAGGGACTATCTTCCTTGCAATGAGACCTTCAGTTCTGTCGTCCTGCCATCATATCTTCTGCTCCTTGTTCAGTTAAAAGAAATTAAAACTACACTCAGATACATCTGTAAGTCAGCTCACTGTGCAGCAATTAAATTAGAATCCCTGGGGTGGAACTCACATGCTCTTTGCTTCCCACTCCTTTGTGATCATGTCCAGAGAGGGCTGAGAACCATCGCTCCCGGAAAAAGACATGGTCAGGATTTCTGGGGTTCAATGATGGAGTTAAAAGATCTCACATTGCTGGGTAGTAGTGGCGCACACCTTTAATCCCAGCACTCAGGAGGCAGAGGCAGGCGGATCTCTGTGAGCTCGAGGCCAGCCTGGTCTACAGAGCTAGTTTCAGGACAACTAGAGCTACACAGAGAAACCCTGTCTTGAAAAACAAAACAACAAACAAACAAAATCTCATGCGGCATGCTTTTGCATTAACTTTTTTGGGAGGTGTGAACAAATGTCCCTTTACTCCTAGCAGGGTGAGGAAAAACAGCAGTTTCACCCAAGCCCAGCTTTGTGAAGCAGAGACTTTATTAGGCTTTCTTACAGAGCCTGAGTGAGGAGTTAGAGGGGTGTGGGTGGCCCCCAAATAACTGTGTCATTGCAAAGTCCCACGGCCTTAACTGTGTGCTTATGAGTGGAGGTGAGAGATCATGTCCACTTTATTTGCTGAGGCCAGGTCTCTCCCTGAATGCAAAACTCGCCAGTTTAGCTGCTCTAACTAGACAGTTGGCTCTGGAGATTCCAGTCTGCTTCCTGTGCCCTGGGGTGATAGATGGGATGGTACACACACAGAGCTTTTCCTGAATTCTGGGGCATCTGGACTCTGGTCATTCAGCTTTAGCAGCAAGTACTTTGTCAATGGAGCTATCACCCTGTCCCTGTAAAAGGCTATATATGGGTCATCCACTCTTTCTCTTGGCTTTTCAGTGAATTATGGAAATCTTTGATGACAGGTGTTATATCTCATTTACCTCTTCTTTACCCATTATCTGTTTAGAGATATCTAACATGATTTTGATAAATCAAAATGACTAGAGAGTTGTAATTCTGGAGAATTAAAAGTAATTAATAATAAAATCTTACACAATTCTTTAAAACAGATTTAATATGGTTTTATTTATGTATGTGTATGTGTGTATGTGCATGCACATGTGGGAGGTTGTTGGATCCCCTGGAGCTGGAGTTACAGGCATTTGTGAACCATCAGGTGTGGGTGCTATGAATTGAACTGGGTGGTTCCTCTGCAAGAGCAGGCAGTGCTTATCTTCCCAGCCTGCCCTGCCAGTGAGGCATCCCCAGCTCACCCTGCCAGTGTGGCATCCCCAGCTCACCCTGCCAGTGAGGCATCCCCAGCTCACCGTGTCAGTAGGCATCCTCAGCTCACTGTGTCAGTGAGGCATCCCCAGCTCACCCTGCCAGTGAGGCATCCCCAGCTCACTGTATCAGTGAGGCATCCCCAGCTCACCCTGCCAGTGAGGCATCCCCAGCTCACCCTGCCAGTGAGGCATCCCCACCCCAGTCTCACTAAGACCTTGTAGTACAGAGAAGAAAAGAGGCTCAAGGTTCTGATGCCAGGGCTCTGTGGTCAAACTTAGTTTGATAAGGCTTATGAAAGGGAAATGAGCTCTTCAATTATTCTTTAAGATGAATTGACAGGAGTGTCTATTTTTTCATTCCTAAAGTGATTGCTCAAATTCATTATCCTCAGTTTAAACAAGACAATGCTAACTGTACAGTTTTAAAACCAACCAACCAACAAACAAACCGGTTGACTCCAGAGAGCTGTAAGACATTGGATGTTTCTCTAGTCTTACAGAGCTCTAAGACGTTTCTCTTGTTTTAATTTTCATAGCTCATATTTATGTGTGTGTGCTTATACGCACATCTGTGGTCACATGGGTGTGTGTCATGGCATCTGGAGCTCAGAGAACAAATTGCAGGAGTTGGTTCTCTCTTTCTACCATGTGGGCCCCAGGGATCAACTGAGGTTATCAGGACAGTCACCTTTCCCTGCTGGGCCATCTTGCCAGCTCCTGAGGTGTTTCAAACAACTGTAACTGGTAAACCTTGTTATTCCTTCACACCCTTTCCTGGGAGTAGTGTGGTCTGACTGTAGACTGAGGTAAAAGGAGACGATGTCAATGAAAGGCACTTTGGAAAGACAACGGGATCGGTGTTTTAAAGAATGAGCTGAGCTGTTCAAAGTTAACATACACAGCACTTTATCAGTTGCTAATTACAAACTGAAGAATCACTGTGTCAAAAGACAGCCTATCGCTTTTACTCTGGCTCAACTTTTTCTAATTATTTCTCCCCATGGTATCAAGGATAAGGCCATCTGTCTTGGTAGAAATAAATGAATGGCTCCCATTGAGTATATTAGGATGTTTGGTTAAAATATGGCTACTCCATCTCTGTTCTAGCTGTCCATCCAGTCTACTGGTTCAATTATCTCCCCTTCACAGCAGGAAGAGTCGCATACGTTAAGTCATGGCCATTCCCCTCCTTATTCTCCAGTCCAGGCTAGTGAAGACCAAAGCAGCCCGTTGTTTAGATGTGTTATTAAAAAGAGCTCAGAAACCTGGGTCTTCAGCCCATATTTCACAGATTTCCCTGCCCCCCCATGAGTAGAGCCTTGTGTTCTTTTCACAGATCCAAAGAGGAAAAAATTCCAGAGACTTCTCATTATTTTAGAAGGTTCTTTCTTCTGGCAGCTTCATTTTTAAAAAAATGCATGCCACTCTTACCTTGTGTTGCTGAAAAGACATTGGGGAAAAGAGTGGTTGAATTCCCAGAAGCTTAGATCACACAGATTTTGTTGAAATTGTTCCTGTTTGCACCACAACAGGGCCATGTAGATATCGCAAAGGAGCTTTGGGTTTTGAAGGAAAACACTGAAGTCAGTCATAGCGTAGCGAAACAGACCTTGAACACGGGCCTGACACCCAGCTTGTTGTATGAGTGTTCACCGATCAGACTCATATGATGATAATCTGTCATGTGTTCTAAGGAGCAAGGGCCTTCAAACCCATAGTCAGATGGAAGCTGGACACGTCATT
>LOJH01009567.1:0-28298 GCA_001685095.1 Ellobius talpinus
AAGAAAGAAAGAAAGAAAGAAAGAAAGAAAGAAAGAAAGAAAGAAAACAAAGAGCCTGTGTTTGACTGCAGTACATATTGTTGGGAATTTCCCACCAGCAGGATCTGGCACTCCAGTGTGCACATCAAATCCTCCCCACACAGGCATGTCGGGGGCTTTGAAAATGAAGGTAAGCACTCTGCAATAAGCTCTCCGCTCTGTGGAGTCTTATTGTAGATCGTACAGATCGCCCAGGCCCACAGTTCTGCCGTGAAGCACTGTGCAGCCATGACTCCCACTTGTGCTCCCTCCCACCACTTGACTTTTAGTTAGCTAGGCAAGCCCCGGGAGAGGCAAAACAATCACTGCTGGCTTCATCTGTGTCACGAGGATGAAACCCATTATTATGAAAGCATTAACCTCCCCTCTCCTGGGCAGAAATAGCTCCCTCTGTCAGGGGCCGCTTTACTTAAAGAACCCTGTGGTTTCAAAGAATTTGTGGCGTTCCAGCGAGCCACCTACCCCCCATTCATCCTCACCATACAACTGCTTCCAGAGTGCCCAACCTGTGGACTTGCGATCGACATCACCAAGTACTCAGAGGAAGTGTCCCATACCCCAAACAGTCCCAAACTGCTCCCCACATACAGAAGAGATGGTTCCGAGCCAGCTAGAATTGCCCCATGCTTCACTCTAATTCACAGACAGGAGGAACAAGGACCTGGCTTTTCCTTGAATTTTCCAAGGAATTTCATTTTTCACTGAACGATGGAGGCAGGTCCTCAGAGTAGGCTCCTTTGGGGAGGTGAGGTGTTCAGTTACTAAGTGAAGAAATTCAGATTGGATCTTTATATTTTATCCAGCATGGAGGTGCCTCATGCCAGTGACCTCCCACTATCTCCCAGGCCGATGGTTAGTGCGCTTTGCTAAGTCTTGAATTGCTTCTCCCTCTCTCCTAAGGGTATTGCTAGTGCTCCCTGTGTGGCTGGGTCACTCCTCAAAGGGATAAGGCCACAAGACTATGCTAGACAAGTTACGAGTAGATGTAAGATTATTTTGACCTTGGGATGGATCCTAGGCCCTGATGCGAACTAAGCTCATGTTCTACTCCTGGCCCATTCCAGACAGGAGCTGGCATTTGTGGTCCCAGACCCTTTAGAGCTCACACAGAAGGAAATGGTACAAGCAGCTCTCTCTGACCATATGGAATGACACTCCATTGTTTTCTGTCTGCCACAATTCCTTAGCCTAAGTCTCATCCTATATTGTTGATACAGTCTCTGTGCTTTACCCTCTCCCCTACTATTTAAATATGTAAATATGTTCTTGCTCATTTTATTTGAGCCTCTAAGTAACCAAAGCCTCAAGATAGGAGCTCTTTCGAAGAAACTCTAACAAGGAATGGGAGCTGCATGTTGCAGTCTCATGTTGGAGACTGTTGGCCATGGATGGTCTCAGGTGGTCATAGCAAGCAGGGTGCATTTGATGAACTCACTAGTGTTCAGTAGGTGATCAGGGACTGACAAGGGACTAGCATGTGGAAGGAGCCTGCTGTCATCTGGGCATGCTGTGGTAAAGTTCTGGCATGAAGACTACGCAGAACTGGTGAGCCAAGTGGGGGCATTGGGAAAGTCCAGGATCCATTATTCGTACTGGCCCTGCAAAGTGGTTTCTCACTTGGCCAGCCACCTATAGGTAAACTGGCTCTTAGGCAGAGAGTAGGACCACAGAAGCGCAGTGAAAGATGAGCACCGCCAAACTATCGATCCTGTGTGTATCACATAGTCTTCCTGCACAGGATTGTGAGGAGGGAGAGGAAAGAAGGAAGCAGATGGAAGGGGGAGGGAGGAAGGAGGGGGAAAGAGAAGGTTGTGCAGGGAGGAAAAGGGACTGGAGAAACAGTCTATCAAATTGCCCACGGCTGAGATCACCTTTGAAATCTAAGAAGGTTCCACGTAAGTGATTCCTATTAGGGGCTGAGTCTATGTCCTCATTCCCTGTTTGGGGCTTGGTGTAATGTTTGGCGTGGAGGAGGCATTTGGCAGCGCTATGAAATCAACAGGCAGGTGATGAAGACAGATGAAGTAATCTTCACTGTTGAATTGACAGTCAGGCTTTCCTGTCTTGTTCCAAAACTTTCTGAAAGATCTCCCATGAATATCCTGGTCTGGGGAGCAACCATTTGCTCTTGAGAGCCCGAATTTATAGTGTGCCAATATCAGTGAGCAGCATCATTTAGTATTACAGCATCTATTGGCCAGATCTGGCAGAGAGCCAGTTCAAGGTACCAAGTGGTGCTGTTGTGTGACCATGGTTGCTAAGACCTGTCTTTGCCTTCCCACACACCCTCACAGCCTCAGGCAGAGCCAAGAGTACCTGAAATCCTTGGGCTGGGTTATGCAGCTTCTAGTTACAGCTCTATCCCATACTTTCCCTTTCTTGGGATTTTTATTTGCTCCTCTATGAAATAGGAAGTTAGGAAGCTGTTTTTAATAGACCTCCAAGGTGATGTTTCTAAGCGCCATCAGATAGAGGCCCTTCAAATTCCTTTCAAAAGGGAAACCTTCAGTGGTTCATTCAAAGCGGTTCTGTTAACTATCTGGGTCTCTCCCAGAAGGTACTCTTAGGTGTTAGATAGGTAAGAATAAACCTCTGTCATGCTGAAATGCCCTCAGCAGCCATTCTACCTCACGTAGGATTCTTCCCCACTTCTTCTCTCATGGCTGCTCAGGCCCGCGCCAGTCTTCCGCTGGCATCTTTGACAAAACAGAATTCCTTTCATCTTTTTAGCTTCTCTTCACACGTCCTTACCATCAACTTAAAAAGGCTGGCGTGGGGATTTCATTAAATAAGCCAACTTCTTAAAGTTGTTTTGTGATATGGCCTCAAATTCCTTCAGTGTATTTGTTAAACTCAAAGGTGATATTCTTTGGCTCCTGTCAAACTTAGGCCTCCAATGCTTTGGGGATTCCAAGAAAGAAAAACCACACGCACAGTCAGGTGGAGTCCCGGCTCTGCCCAAGAATACCCAGGACTGTGCTAGAAAGGGCAAAATTCCTTGCCAAATATTGAATAAATCTGAAAAGACCGCACACTTGTTCACTTTTAGGGGTTGGGAGAGGGATTTGTGATGGAGGATACAAGGTTATCCTTTATCCCCCTTCTGCGCGAATCTCTGATGACACCAGCCTCCTCAATCTTTTCTTTCCTCAATGTATTTGTTCTGACAGATAATTCCCAGAGGCACCCCAGATTTCAGGCAATCTCGAGCCATTTCATTTATCACTGAAGAGTCTTGCTCAGGGAAAGCTGAGATTAACCATACAGACACAGGCTGTAGATTTCTTTCCCAGCATTCCAGTTTCCAGCCTGAGGCTCCTGATGGGAACTTTGGGCATGGTGCCCATCCCATTGCCTTGAGCAGAAGTGTTGAGCATCCAAGATATGCAGCGTGAGGTCGTGCCCCGGCAACATCCGAAATGGACCCTTCTGGAAAATGTCATGAAATTCATGACCAACTGTCATCATACATGAGAGGGGATGAAACTGAAAGTCAGAGCCCGTGGCACCTGCTTTAGTGTGGTTCCTGCTTTGACGACTCACTGACAATTATCCATGTTGCCTTCTTTGCTTAATATCTCTGTGCTCCAATCAAATATTGCTATTTTGCAGGTGCTTCTCCTGTAACAATAACTGCAGCTTAAATTATGTTCCCGCATATGTCAGGTATAGTACAGTCTAATTTAATCTTCATTACACATGGCCATATTGCAATTATACATGCTACCCAAGTGTTAACACATATTTAAACCTGCTATTCCTTTGTCACTGATCTACAAAGAGCTACCTGAAAAGAAGCAGATGTCATAATTACACACTTATTCAGCTCATTTTAAACTAAGTCTCAAAGTAAATTACAGATGAGCCAGGCATGTCTTGAAATTAATGTAGTGGTAGGACACTAATGCTGTGATCCATTATGGTTTGTCAATGTGCCGTACTTCTGGAATGTGTGATAAAATTATATTAATACTCTACTAATGAGATTAATGAATATGAACATGCTGGAGAAGAATGGGGTCCTTTGTTTGGCTATTGAAAAAATAACATATAGGTAATTAAAAAGAATTAATCAAACCATGTACAGCCTCATTTATATTAAATTAATTTGTCTGGTTTCATTTCTAATAATTAATCACTTTTTACACATTGCCAAGCACTTCAGGCAGATGAAGGCACTACGGAAGGAGTTGTGATTCAGAATATTTAGAGCGATCAAGGTGGTCCCTGTGGGTTCATATTAATTAAGGTTTAACAGTTTGGAAAATTGTAGCAATATTTTATGATTCATGTAATTAAACTCTGTAACAAAATGTCACAACTGCTAGTTACTTCTGCGCCTGTGATTTATATCTTTTCCCCCCTTGGAAAGAAAGCGGCTGGGATAAAAGCTTAAAACCCATGCAGTAGATGGGAAAACAAGCTGGTGGGTTCAGTGAGGACCCAGATCCTTTGTCTGGGGCAAGGGGCACCCTTCCACTGTCTAATTCCATCTCGGGGTTATGCAAATCGGGCAGCATCATTTGATCTGACATATGGTGAAATCTCCAGGGTTACTTCTGGCACATTTGCTTGAATACAAACACAATAGAAAGAGCTGTGAACTTCCTTCCCAAATGGAAGGGGGTGCTTTGCCACTTCCAGGGATGGAGGCTCAAGGAGAGCCAGGACACAGATTTCCAGAGGGGAGGTTGCAGATACACAAACACCTGGGACACCTTGTGCCCAGGCCCTGGCATTTGAGTAGAAGGGTGGCAGTGACTGTCCGTGGCAGTATCTGACTGGGCATCTTTTGCAAGTGCAAGGGGAAACTGAGGTAAGGTGCAATCAACAGGCTCTAATGATATGTGCTCTCATCCTTCAGTCAACACCAGGCTTGTCCAGAACATGCACGCTGGGCCTTTTCCTCTCGGCCTCCTCACACTCATTCCCTGGAACCTGCTTTCCAGGACAGGGGGGTGGGGCATCTCAGCCACAGCCAGCGAATCCTGCTGAACTCTGCCAAGCCTGCTGCTGTCAGAAGGTAGAGCTGCAAGAGGACAGCCCTGGTTGGGGTCCTGCCTAGGGCAGTGGTCCTACAGCTTGGCCCCCTCTCTGGTGACCACAGCCCCTGTGCAGCCTATCCTTCGGCCCCTTCCCTTATCTTTAGATACCAATGGCTTCTCATTATGTCTAGCTTCTGGGGCCTCACATTTCCCCATCAGTCTCTTCACCCCATTCTCCACTCTATGAAACACCCCAGAAAAGTGTCTTCATTAGAACTAAGTCAAACCTGGACCCAGCCAAGAGATCCCTGTTACGCTGGCCTAGAGCTGGACCTGGTGTCTGTGTGTTTTTTCTTTTTTCTTTCTATACTCAAGGTGATTCCCCTGCGGAAGACAGAGATCTTCACTGGAAGCCAAAGAAGACTGACTGACATGAACAATGCACTTGGCACACTGCAGCTTCAGAGTTCTCTTAACTGTATGGATTGATTGGTGGCATCCTTCTAACAACTGACTATTCAAAACGGTGGCATCACCTTTCCCATGTATAGACAAAGTAGTTGAGGCAAGAGAGGGCAAGCGACTTGCCAAGGTCACACAGCAAGTAACAAACTAAGGCTGTGTTCCGAATCTAGACTTTCAACCACCACCCTTGGCTGTGAGCAAAGGAGTCAAGCAAGTTGCTCTACGGTACTGTGTCTTTCCAAACCATTCCTTCGAAGAAACTGAAGTGGGAGCCTGAGTGTTTCTTTATCCACACTTATGTTCATTTGTGTATTTACTCATTCCAAAACACTGTGATAAAAAGTTATTAAGTTAGAGGCCTTTATTGATATCAGATCCTTTCTACAGAACCAGAGAGGAAAACTGAGACAGGGGGCTGACGACCTGGCTCAGCAGCTAAGGGAGCTTGCTGCTTTCCCAGTTTGGTTCTCAGCACACAATTTGGGCTACTCACAGCTGCCTGTGACTCCAGCTCCAGGGGCTCTGACAGCCTCTTCTGGCCTCCTTAGGCACCAATGTGAATGGGATATACATTCACACAGACACACAGGGAAACACAATTAAAGTGATTTTTAAAAGAAAGGCAAGATGTACCAAAATATATACATGAATGGCTGAAATGGGACTATGGCACGGGTTGGGTGTATTGTACTGAGGAAGCCTCCGAAGTAAGAGTCCTTCCTAGCAGGAGCAGGGTGAAGTGTCACAATAAGTAGAACGTCTGAGGTGATCTCATAAACAATGAAGTCCAGAAAGGACTGGTCAGGGTGGTACACTCCTATAATTCTACTGTTCTTAAGGTAGAGGTGGGAGGACAGTGAGTTCAAGGCTAGCCTGGGCTACATAAAAAAAAAAACAAAAAGAAAAGTGTAGCATATGGTAAGATCTGACCAGATGGTTCACAGAGTAGAGAGGCTGAGTAGAGGAGTGCCACCATACTATTTTAGGGTCACTTGTACCAAAACATGGTATTTCAAGTTATGGCTGTTTTTTTTTCTATACAAGAATCAAAGTTGTTTTGATATGCAGGAATACCATGGTCATAGCGAGGCTAATGAAGTCATATCACCAACCTGTAGAAATTGTATTGGAATAAGGCAAAGGTCCAAGGTCAGTTGCATCCTTACAAAGCTCTTATACCAGGTGAGAGATGACTTGAGCCAGAGGCCTCCATGTGCAGGGAAAGGGGCTGGCCATTGCTGAGCAATCTGACTGCCTGGATTTGTCTCCTCTTTGGGCCACGGCATGGAGCCTGGCTATTAAACCTACCGTGTGTGGTCTGTAATGGTGTGTGCCGCCTGGCTCTGCCGGGGTATTTGGGAAGCTCTGCTCCCTCTCAGACTACACTCAAATTGGATTAACTTGGAAATGAGAAAGACCATGGCTTTTTAATGTCTGGAAGCAGATGCTGGAAATTTTGGGGCTCCCGTGGGAGAGTACCACTCCCCCCCTCCCCGCAGCAGCCATGGTGCTACGTGTCTGTAAATAACACTAATTGGGAACACTTTGTTTTGCTTATTGAGTGTGTGAGTCCATTGTTCCACCTAAGAAGGAAACCCATTCACTTCCTTTCTGGGTACCAACTTTGCTCTTAAGTTGCCGTGGCAGAGGGGCTACTAATAGGAAGAGATGCAAAGCCAGCTTATAGACAAATGATGATAAAGTGAAATCTTTACGAAATCATCAAAAAAATGAGGCTGGGCCGTGTGAGCTGTCTCTCCAACATGACAGAGCTAAAGAAGCTGCCAGGCCTCCAGCCAGAAGCGCCCATGCACATTTATGATTTAATTCCCATTTTGACATCAATCAACACATATTAATAACTTCCGTCAGAGAAAGGGAGGCCCTGGGTGTGCTTTAGGCTGACATACCTGCATCGAAGAAGCATGGCTCTGATTGCCAATTAAACGCCAGCGGGCTCCACCTCCTGCACTCATCAGCCCCCTAACTTTACCTCATATCTCAAAGGGCACTCAGGGGACCCTGTCATAACTGGAGTTTGCTACATTATCTCAGGAACTGACACCAATTTCATTAACCAAACCAAAACTAGTCTGTGGAATGATCAAGTCTTTTAGCTGGAAGAGGGGTCCTTATGGATCGCCAGGTCCCCCTCACTTCCTCACAGCCTGACAATGTCATGTCCACTTTAGACAATGACTACAGAGCTGAGAAGCCTCTATATACTGAGGCAACCTATGGAGTGTGCTAAAAAAATTCATGGATTTTTACTCAAAATCATAGTTTAACTTCAAATAGACGTGTGTATGTGTGTATGTTAATATATGCATTTTTGATCCCCACCTAAGGGCAGGTGCCCCCTAAAGATATTTGACAAAGACTGGAGATAACTAATGGGGTCAGGGCAATATTGCTTCTGCATGTAGTGGGCAGAGGCCAGGGAGGAGGCGATGCATCCTGCATTGTACAGGACAGCTCCCACAATGAGGCCGATCTGACTCCAGATGTAAACAGTGGTGAGGGGGGCAGAGAGGATTCATAGATATAGCAAGACTCACAGAAACAGCCGAACATTCTGCCCAGTGCAGGGAGGCCAATTCCCTTTTCCATGCCTGGCCGAAAGCTGTGTGTTACTCTTGAACCAAGAATGTGCTTTCCATTTTGTCTTCCATCCACCCATTGGAGAGATACAGATTTAGCTGAATCATGCCGAATGAGAAAATTATATAAAGTATATGAAGCAAATCTATGAAGTCACTATTTGACGTAGCATCTCTCCACCTGAATGTCCTTAGTTTCTCTCCACATCCCCTTTAGGCCAGAGTTTCCAATGCTTTCCATACAATTTTAGTAAAGAAATCATAATGTTAAAAAATTTTTTTAGTTTTCTTAGAAAGGGTTTCTCTGTATCTTTGGCACCTGTCCTGGAACTAACTCTTGTAGAACATGCTGGCCTCGAACTCACAGAGATCCGCCTGTCTCTGCCTCCGGAGTGCTGGGATTAAAGGCATGTGCCACTGCCACCCGGCACACAACATAAAAAATTAACAGCCACTTGCAGATTTTTATAAAAGGGAAGAGGCGGTAGGAGGACTAGAAATGAAAAGACAGCCTCTTCATTTGCAATCTGACCATTAACACATGGTCTCCAAGAGACAGAATGTGGTTAGACGTGAATCTAGGTGAATCTAGACCAGCATGAAGGTCTAGGTTTTCTGTTTTTTTTTTTGTTTGAGACTGAGTCTCAATATGTTGTCCAGTCTGCTTGGACTCACAGTCCTTGAGTGCTAGAATTACAGGTGTGCACCTCCTATAGAGTTTCTAAGGGTTTCCCCCGCCCCCATTGTTGACACCCAAGTCCTAACACAATATTTGGAAATTTGTAGGAACCCTGTGATCCCTTATTGGAAAGAAGAAGAAGAAAGAAAGAAAAACCAGAAATAAGGGAAGGAGCGGGGAGGGAATAAGAATGGGAGGCAAGAGAGAGCCATAGGAAGGGATTCTCATCAAAAGGGGATTAGGAACAATAGACGGACCTCCAGGAACTCTCTTTGTCCCTTTCAGAAGCCACAGTTCTGAGGCAAACAAGAGAAGTGTCAGCAAAAACATGCCCCTGCACACTGCGAGGTGCAGCTCTTTCTTAAAGGCCTCCTGGCTTTGAGTCCTTGACTTCTGTTTCTGAGGCTGAATTTCTTGCTGCCTCTTTAAGCTTACAGCATGTTTGGGGGCTTTGCAACATGCAAGTCTGTTATTAGAGATGCTGTTGAATTATTCAGGGCTAAATCAAGATGAGAAGACACCTTTTTTTGAGACAGAAAATTGGCAAACACTCTCTAAGATGCCTTACAGCCAGGGGGGAAAAACCCTACAAATTCTGCTGCAGCTGGTGTATTTACCATGAAATTGATCGTGATAAAAAAACTGTTACCTGCATAAGAATGACACCTCACGTTTCTTTGTCTCCAGCGTCAGCATCGGCTTTCATCCACAGGAGCTGTGCAATGAACATAGCTCAGTTGAGACCCAAGGGGTTAATTCTCTCCTTCATAGCTTCTGAAACACAAACGGGGATAATGTACCATCAATATTAGAAATCAACATTAAGTGAAAAGATCTCCCTCCCTTTGGCTTTCATTACAGGTCCAAGAATATTGAAAACCACAGCGACCCAAGGGATTGTGTCAAAATACACTTGATACACATCAAAAAGAATTGCATCAGCAAGGCTGAAAGAATCAATTGTCTTGGCTTCCAAAATGCTGACCCCAAAGCAAGCTGCAGTGAAATTTCTGGAAAG
Organism: Ellobius talpinus; assembly: GCA_001685095.1. Classification (NCBI taxonomy): domain Eukaryota; kingdom Metazoa; phylum Chordata; class Mammalia; order Rodentia; family Cricetidae; genus Ellobius; species Ellobius talpinus. The sequence continues at coordinate 9,787 of LOJH01009567.1, forward strand.
CCTGGGAATGCAGTGTAGGTGTGGTACTCTCCAACAGTCCCTGCCTTGATAAAGCCCAGAGATGAAATTGTCTTCTGCAGGCTGATGAGCCATGGAAGGTGGCCAAAGCAACTCCTTTGGACTAAATGCCTTCACGGAATCTTTGGGTCAGTTTTCTGTCTCACCAACCCTTCCACCATGTCGCTTCTGCTCCAGTCTGCATGGTCTTACATTCTTTCCTCTGACGCAGTGAGAATCAGGCAATCAGCTCTAAACGCTCTAGACTAGGAAGCACATCCTCACCCGAAAGGGAATCCATCGGCTCTGACCGCCACAACTGAGCCTTGATTTCCTATGGTTTATGAGCTACTTCAGCCGTACTCAGTGACAGAAACTCAGGAGGGCAGGCATAACCCTTTCTAGGCAAAATGGCTCTGCAAGTCGAAGTTCTGAGAATCACACACGCCAACAACAGATGTTGGTCTGTCATCAGCAACATGTAGCGTTCCTTCTTCTTGACTTTTGATGGAGGTGTCCACTAAAGGCTGCCTTGATAACTAAGGCATTGATGGTGAGTCACGACGGTGACGTCATGGCTGTCTTCAGCTCCTTCAGTAGCCACACCCAAATACTGTTAGATCCATGCCCAAAGTTTCAAGGGTCCCCTAGCACAAAAAGCGTTTAAGATTCAAAACACAAAACACGTATCTGTGTCTATACATCAGACTAAGTGACTTCATGGCTCCATTGCTGAGGGTCTTTTTGTGTACAAAGATGGAAATATTTTTGCAGGGAGAAGTTTTGAAAACCAAGTCAAAATCTGCCTTCACCCTCTCTGCCCATCTGCGTTGACTGCATTTCTGTCCCTCCACATTTCCTCATGTCATTTCTTAATGCCGGGAGAGGATTGCAGGGTGGCTATCTCTCTTCAGTCTTCCCACAGTTTTAGAGAGCTATGTGTAAACATGCCCAGAGCGAGTCAACACCTCAGCAATCCGATCACACTGTGATTATTTTCTAGAGTCTGCAAGTGTTTAATTGTGCATTAGTTTCTAATCCACGCTCTAGTACCATTTGTAAATTTGTTCATTACTACGGCATTGAATTAGTGGTACCAGAAAAGCCTATTACAGTAGCCTAAGCCATAAGTTCATTTGTTCATGTGATGATATGTTCAGAGGTAGTTAGTCCTCAGCTGGGCAGAGGATCAACCGCGTGAAACCAAACTTTGTCCGTCTTCTGGCTTCTGTTTCTGGTAAATGACTTTTATCTTTATATTCAAATTAAAGACACTATTCTTTGGGGAACTGAAGCAGCCTGTGTAGCAAGAAAATGAAAGTACCAAGATTCAAAGAAGTGAAAAGGTTATTCTTGTCCATTTGGGAGAGGATGCTGCCTAGTTCTGTCTGTCCATGTGTCCTTCACTAGAGTTCTGTCACATGACCACCTCAGTCCATAATGTAAAGAGAAGGTAGTTTTAAAAAGTCCCAGAACATTGTCCTGCTATGCCATTAGGATTCTAGTAATGAGAAATAAAGGGAGGTGGATGTTGGGTAACTGAAATAATTTACTATGTTGTTTTACTTGTGAATATTTTATGTTTGGGGTCTGAGAAGAGCATGCCTGCCTGCTGCTTTCATCACTGATTTCTTTGCACCATTAATGGTTAAGTACTGGGCACCAAATAAAGAAGAAAGGAGGGCAAAGGCAAGAGAGGAAATCAGAGAAGGAGGGAAGGAGGGAAGGAGGGAGGGAGGGAGGGAGGGAGGAAGACGAGGCAGTGAATAGAGAAAGTGGTGGTGTACACCTTTAATTCCAGCACTCAGGAGGTAGAGACAGGTAGATCTCTGTGAGTTCAAGGCCAGTCTATAGAACTAGTTCCAGGACAGCTTAGTTAGTAAAGAGGAGGTAAAATTAGTTAGTGAATGGATGAAATGGTTGTATGGATTGATCCAAGTATAGACCAAACACTGTCCAGTACTTGATTTGCAAATAAAGCTTTATTGCTACACAGTCAAACTTACTAGAGGACACAAGGTCTCTGGATACCTTGACAGTAACATCCCAGAATAGGTGGGGAAGATGCAGTTCATTCCAGAACATGGCTGCACACCTATCATTGACTGTTGCTTTCTTAGGTGATAGGTTGGCATAAGAGTAAATAACGTGGCTCTTTGAGGGAGGAATGACCCTGTGAGCTGGGCTCTTTCTTCTTGTCCCCTTTTCCTGGGTTCCCGGCCTGGTCTCAGGCCCGCCTCCTCACCCAACCCAGAGAACTAACAGTGGAGCAACCATGAGTTCGGATGTCCTGGGATTTATCATAAAAAATATATTCATCTTGTCCTGAAGAGCCTCATTCCTCCTTAGGCCTTTGTCTCACCAAATGGCTCAAAAAAAAATAAGATGACTGGTTCTCCGTACCCATTACGGCACTTGGAGAGTACTAGCTTAGCTGGCACCGCAGGGCTGGGCAAAAGCAGGGCAGTCTGTCACTAGGGAGCCCAAGCGCCCATCCAGACTGCATCCTAGAAGAGGAGGAGGTGTGGCCAGAGTTGTCCCTGCTGCCTTGGACTCTTTGGTTTCTCAGCAGGGCAGACTTTTGGAGGCAGATGGAGGTCCCAGCAGCTTACAGGGCCTTAGGGAGCTCTCTTTGGAGGAGGTCACTATGGCTCAGGCTTTCAATTTCCCACCAGACCTAGGCAAGCCCTAGGCAAATCTAAGCTGCATGGAGGACATACGGGGATCTCCTGCTGGGGTTTACAGGTCTGTTGCCTGCCTAGGCAGGAATGCTCCATTGGGTCTCAGACTCAACCCTGCCCTTCTTCGCTTGTCCTGAGCATGAAGGCCCCAAATCAGGTATTTATTATCTAGCTACATTTTAATTTGGAAGCAAATAACAACAAGAACCATGGCCACAGCCAGCAAACCTGCATGTCTGCCTTCCCATCCTGTTCACATTGCTGGCTCCTCAACTCCTCCCCCTCCCCACCAAAGGGCAAAGGTCAGACTGCACAAAATGCCAAAGCAGCGTTTTATAAATAAACCTGCGTCCAAACTGCTTCCATAAAACTCCGAAACCCACTCTGATTGAGACATTTGAACTAATTACCAGGGAGCAGCAGTGACGGGCCTCTTCTAATGCTGTTTATTACCGACCCTCCTTATGGAGACTCCCTGGGGTTAGTTTCTGAAATAAAGATTTAATTTGAGGGTAAATCAGAACAACAAAAAATGTAGCTCATTGTAAACAATAGTATCCTCAGCCCAGCTGAGTCCATCAATATGAAAACAGAAGTCCTCCTCATCCTCCGCTAACTGTAAACACGGTAAATGCTATTTATTGTGACTACATGTGTGTGGCCCAGTGTGAGTGAAATGGGGAACATTTTCGTGACTGAGAGACATAAACATCCACCACTGCCCCCATCACTCTTCCCATTTTAAAGTTATAAAATCCAAATATTAATTTTAATAGAAAAGTTAGGAAACTGGAGCCTGCATTGTTCACTGCAGTCATCAGCACGGCACATGGGTCAGGGAGGGATGTCTGCATTCCCAGGAGATTAGAGGGCAAGTGGGGTCCAGACGTGCTCCATGAAATATGACATAGCTCAAAAACAGAGGCTTAGGTCCCAGGGATCGCATCCCAGTGCAAACCCTGCCCAATGCTCTGTGGATGAAGGCTTGGTATGCAGTGAGCCGGTTGTCCCTCGTAAGAGCTACTCTGAAGCCTGAAAAAGGGATTCTCTTGTCACTACCTGAGTACCCATCATGGTTGGGTAGGGGGCCACGGGAGGGACATATGGGTTTGGGCTGTTCTAGAGACATCCTGACTCCAGACATGATCAGGTTCTACGGTGAGATCAGGAACAAGACATGGTCAGCTTCTCATGAGCTCCCTAGGCAGATCACAAGCATGTAGGTGATATTATACGAATCCACGAGAGCCCCAATGAAAGGATAACAAAGATTTATTGGGGAACACAAAGAATAACAACAATGTAGAGAGCCACTGCGATCTTCTATCCTGCCCTGGGATCAATGGATGCAGTCATCTGATCTCCAATCACCACCCAAGAGAGTATAAGAGCCCCTCTTCATCCTTATAAGAGAACACGTTCTCACACAGACAGAAGCCATGTCCCAAGGCTGGTACCCCAAAACACAAGGTGGCTGAGAGTGGCTGAACACATGTATCCTCATCCCCCCAGCTGCAAAAGGCCCAGGGTTTCATGGGCCTCGGCATTGCTGGGGTCTTTATTAGCTTGGAGCAAAAAAGCTGGCACCAGAGAGACTCAAGATGGTTGAGGTTCTCAATCCACCACGTGATTAAGTTTAACCTTGACCTTCAGGAGGTTGTTCTCCAGTTTGTCATTCAACGATCACGAGCCTCCCAGGTTCTAGGTCTGAAGAGATAGATCATGGTACACCAAGTACCCACAAGGGCAGAAGTTTCAGTGGGAGTAATTTTGTGGTCCCATGCCCAGGACGTTTTGCAAGAATTGGGACATTTTAGTCATTAATGGTAAGCAAGTCTCATACGTCCCACTAGTCAAGGTTAGAGATATTGCCGACCATCCCAAAAGGGCACAGGACAGCCCACGGCAGATAGCCCCAGATGGCATCGGTGGCCGGTTGAAAGCCCCTGCATTGCCACACAAAAATGAAGTACAATCACTAATTCACTAACAATTTTCAGTCTGCTATAGGCAAGCAAGTGCACTTGATATTATTCTAAATGAACACATGTTCTTGTTATCATTACGTTCCTGAATAGAGGCCATAGTTCTACCATTCAAGAATTTGCTCCCACTACACTGAATGAAAACTCGGTGCTTTCCCTACTCCTACCCCAAGAAACCTATGGACTATCAGTTAAATAGCTTGGATGGCTACAGCAATGTTTAATGGCTATGACTATTTTGAATTAAAGTATCAGCCCACTGAAAGGGAATGAGGACTCCGGAGAAGGGTGCAAGAGGGCGCACAGAGGCGAAGCAGCCAGCTGCTTACCGTGAGAGGGGGATGTGGGTGGAAGGCCACTAACACCTACTCTGGTCATTTGCTCTGCGTAAGCTAGCCACCCGACTTCACCCAGCAACAGGAAAGCCTTTTGAGTCGGGCATCTAGCCGTTAAAGGGAATGCTCCCTGAGCACATTTTAGCAGTGTCTGTGGAAGGGAGACTATGCCCTAAGGTGGGGCCTCTGTTCTGATAGAGCTGGAATGTGACCTGCTCAGGGGTTTTATTACTTTTCTCCATGTCAGATTTTATTATTGCCATCCATCTGCATTCTGCACCGAACACCAACAGAACCGTCCCACCGTGCTGAGGCTTTGCTTAAAAATGTACTTGCGCAATTCATTCTCTTCCCTTGCTTGCATTTATCCACAATCCTTCTTGAGTAAACTAAACGAGAGTTCTCAGGCTTACAAGAGATGAGGCAGATATGGGATATGATAATGCCTAATATCTGCCGGCTGCAAGAGGAAATGAGTCATCGGGATAACATAAGCAATGATAACTTCACTGAATATGACTAAGATGTTAAAAATAAGGTGTGTTTACAAGCAAATAAACTTCCTGAAGCCTCTGCTGGTCCCCAAGGAGATGCTAGAGGAACAGACCAGTGTCCACAGCATCCCATAAATCCCACTGTTTTTCACTTGCCACAAGGGACCATGCTGGCTCACTCTTGGTGGCCTTGTTACCGGCACACAGCCAAGGCTGTGCCCACCTCTGTGGGATGTTCTTGAGATTTTATAGGACAATCTCATCCCTGCTGCCCTTGGTTCTTGTTTTTCTACTAAGCTTTTCTGCTAATTCCTAAAGATCCAAATTTAGACTTTCTCGAGGTACCAGACTTCGTTTATATTCATTAGCATTTAATTCCCCTTTCTGTGTCCTTCTCGCGGGATCGTTATTGAATTTCAGGACCCGACCTGCAATCACTTGCTCATCAGATCCTGATAACTGATTAATGAAAACCTATAAAAGTACTCTGGATTTGAATGTTTGTGCTTTGTAATGACTAAACATTTCTTCTACCCATAAAACAGCAAGAGCATACTGACAGTTTTTGCTCTTGAACCCCACAGCAGTAGAGGTGACGGTTAAAGGCTTTGGACAGAACAATTTTCTGTCCACCTAGAACTTGGCAGTCTTCTTCCTACAGTGGATATCCCTTTGGCTTACGGTATACATTGCCATGGCTTGCTACATACACACCTGTAACATAAAGGGTGAAAAATGCAGATAAGTACCCGAGGGCACCTTGGAGGCAGAGCCCTCAATATGAGCTCGTGAGTGAAATGTTGCCTGTGAGATCTGGAGAAGCTCTTAGGTAACATTGGCTGACACGTCATAAAGTGGGCTTGACTAGCTGAGGCCTGGATCTGAGGACGTGAGATACTAGTGGGGAAACAACTGTAGAAACACTTCCTTGTTGTGTGACTTTAAAATCAATGGCATCTTCTTTTTGTCCATTATAGTTTAGGGGAAAACTAAAATATCGAGAGGGAGTGAAGCAGAAACCCATCCCTTGGATTCCCATGCAGCCAAGCTTTCCCACAGTTTTGAAGATGCCTCCCTCTTTATACTGAACACCATAATGGTTGGAACACCAAGAACGCTTTATGCTTCCTGAACAGTCTCCAGTGAGGCAGCAACTCTCTCTTTCATCTCCAAACACATTCAGAAGGAATCGATTTCCACTTGCTTCGGGGAGCGGACTGACGAGGCAATGGACAATGGAGATGGCTTCCACACTGGCTGTCACAGAAGACCTTACAAGAGGAAAATGGACTGACCTCATGAAGCAGACATCGTGAAAGGAATTTGAAGGCTAAAGATTTGCCTGCTCTGGATCATTTCTGATATCAGAGGAAGCTCTGAAACTCTCTGATTCATCAATGTGACCTCTGGGGAGGGTCAGCCCACCCTTTAGAAGAACTCGTGGGTGTCTACAAGCATCAGAAAAAGATCAACTGTGTTTGGTTTCTACCATCCTTTTATACCCTGAATTTCAGCAAATACACACATGCACACACTAAATAAAGAAATACATAAACCAAAATATGTCTTGGGAAAAAAATCCTCTAGTTCCAAATAGTAATGAAGATGGGAATCCCACCACCAAAAAGTAGGCACGACATGCAGCTGGTGGAACACAGAAAGAGCTTCTCTAGCACAATAAACCTGTGGCATGCTTGAAGAACACAAGGATGAGATCTCTTATCCCATTTCCCCTGCTTCAGAACTCAATCAGCAAATACTAGTAATTTCAGTCAAAGCACCTACAGTCACTCTCTTGCCAACTCTGGAGATGCCTCTCCTTCTGTCTTCGTTCATGGCCTGTGAATTCTGCGCAACAGCTGGGTATGAATGACAGCCTTCACTCAGAAAGTCCCTGTGCCAGTAGGAGGAAGACTGGTGACCATAACGGGTCCTAAGCCCATCTTTGCAAAGCAAAGTGTGCTCAGCATCAATGATAGGAAGAGATCCCAGGAAGAGTTGGGGCAGTTAACAACTTATCGAACATGAGACCAGTCTAGATCCACAATAGAATTCAATCTATGTAGTTTTCTTCTTGCTGATAAAATTTATTATTATTGTTGCTATTATTACTAGCCACCATATGTAAGATACTACCTTCTCTTTGAGCTCTCTATGGGTTATCCTATTTAGTACTGAAACGGCCCTACTCTATATGAACATTTCTTCCTAACAAGTGATGGCATTTGAACAGGCAGGGTATAACTAACTAGCCTCCGACTACATAAAGAATAATTTGGGCTTGAGCACAGACTACCAAATATGAAAGTTTTCCCTTTTTAAAAGCTCAAAAAACTTTTAGTTTTAATACAGTACTGGGGATTCAGGCCAGATCCTCACTCACAATGGGCAAGTACTCTGCCACTCAGCTGGACCCCTACTCCTTGCCTCATTTTTTATCAATGAACATATATTCTTTGAAATTAAAGCATAATCACATGATTTCCCCCTTTATGATGTCCCCCCAACCCCTCCATGTGCACTCCCTCAAATTCATGCCCTCTTTCTCCTGAATTTTTGTTACATACAACACACATACACACACTCAACATGTATTCTTAAGTATATAGATACAACCTCTCAGCTCATATAATGATACAATTATATATATTGTTCAGTTCCTATAATGATCTTTCTATATATATATATTCTCTATAATATATATTTATCACTGACAAACATTAGATAACCAGTTGTGGGCTTTTCCTTGGAGAAAACTATTTCCTCCCTTCTCAATATTCCTTAGTTTTTTTGTAGGTTTATGTTTGTTTTTTGTTTTTTTGTTATTGCTTGGTGTGTGTGTATGTGTGTTTATTTGTTTTGTTTGGTATGTTTGGTTTGTGTGTTTACTTGTTTTGTTTGGTATGTTTGGGGTGTGTGTGTGTGTGTGTGTGTGTGTGTGTGTGTGTGTGTAGGGTGGGGTCCATAACATTTTCTCTATCTGTGTCAGCATGTCTGTTGGTCTCCTCCTTCTTCAGGTCTTGTTTAGGTAGTCATGTTGTTAAACCTTCATGGATGAAGCTCCTCTGGTGTCTCTAGGATACAGTCCCACAGCACACTTCCTTTTCCTCTGCCTCTTACAGTTTTCCAGTCCCCTTTTCCCCATGATTCCTGAGCCCTAAGTGGAGGCGTTGTGTTGCAGAAGTATCAGCTGGGGCTGGTCTCCATGGGCTCGCCTTGATTCATTTCTGATAGAGTCTCTGGGAAAACTGAAATCTGTCAAATAATGAGGAGAAAACAAAGCTTTATTTTCCTGGAGAACTGAAGGAAAAATGGAGTTTTGAAAGTGAGTATAAAAGCCCTAAAGCCTTTTTCTGTTTTTATCTATTTATTTTAGGTTTATAGTTGTTTTGCCTATGTGTATGTATGTCCGCCAAATGCATGTCTGGTGCTCAAGGAGGGGCTGGATCTGCTGGAACTGGAATTATGGACAGTTGTGAGATGGGAATTGAACCCACGTCCTCTGCAAAAATAAGTGTTCCTAACGGCTAAGCCGTCTCTCCAACCCTGGTTTTTCTATTAGAAGGTAACTCTAATGCGTTGCTTCTGTGGAGCTGAAGTATAAAATAAAGCCCCAATGGATTAGGATGAAGGGGAAAACACAAACAAGTATTACTGGAGCCTCTAAAAGATGGTTCAGTAGAACATGAGCCTCACAAAGTCACACCAGTGAGAAGAGGCCCCCCCAGCAGAATTTTTCAAAACTTCTTTTGTGTGATTCAAAAAGAACTCAGGGTAACAGCCACACTGGAGATAACAGGTGTGTGTCTAGGGATGTCCTCCCATGGCAGAACACCTGCCGAACACGTGTGAGACCCTAGACTCCATAAGCAGCCAAACAACAAATGGGAACAGCTGCAGAGCATAGAGAATTGTAAAATACAGATGTTCTAAGGAAGCCATGAACACACTTAGAACTGAAGCCAAACTCCAATACTCCAACAGCAGCTTCAAGGAACGCAAATGGGCACCGTACGGACCACCCGGCACAGGGTCAAAAGCCACGGTGACCAAGGCTACACCTTCCCACTGTACTCACTTTAAAATTCCGCGAACCACATAAAATCAACCTACCAGCAAAGACCTAATGGTTTCTTCAAAGGACCAAAGGTAAGCTCTTCTCGAATTTCTTTGAAACTTTCAAAGCCCTGGGAAAATGTCACAAAATCTATAGCTATTGGAGAGTTCAAAGACAAGTGTAAACTAATACTTCTTTATCCATCTGAGTTCTTTCAAGGGGGTGGGGGTAGAAGAGAGAGATTCTCTCCAATATGGAAGAGTTCGGAAGACAAGCTTCAAAGTGCTTTTCCCTTCTCGGGAGTATAACGCTGGGAGTCCAGGGACATACCCCAATGAAGGTGGACAATGTATCAGCCAAGAGATGACAGTTAGAAGGGACCAGCAACCCTCCCTATGGGGTGACAATTGAGCAGCTCTCAGTCACTATCCAGACGAGGATGTTCTTCGCTCTGCTATGCCTGAGTCCCCATGAGCCGCACACACTCAGGCCCCTAGCATCTAAGAACTTAATGTCCACCTCTATAGGGTGTACAGAGAAAGGCCAAAGCTAAAGTCTTCCTTAAGGCATAATGTACACAGCACACAATCTGCTCATTCAAAAAGGCTCAATCCCGTAGTGTTTAATGGTATTCACAGAGAACTGTATTGTCACCATGGCCTGTTTCCAGAACATTTTCATTTCCTTCAATGGAAACCCCAATGTGCTCGCTCTTCAATTCCTTCTTCCCAGCTCTCAGCTCCAAGCAGCTGACAGTCTGCATTCTGCGCATCAAGGAGTCTTGTGTCTGCCTCCCTCAGCACAGCGCATTGAAGCGGTGTGGCACGCATGCTCTCAGGCCATCCTTCTGTCATGGCAGTGCTGTGGACTCACTGTATTTTGCTTATGCATCTGCCTGTTGCGGGCATTTGGGGTTTTCCATACACAATGAGATTGAGTCTTGAACAAGTGTTACTGTTTATCAGAGGAGCATCTTGAGAGAAAGTCTTCAGATTCCCCTGGTAGACAACCTCACTCAGGTCGCCCCCCCCCCGCTGGTGCAGATAACATGCGCAAGAACGAGACTGGGGTGCAAGGTCAGTGCGGCTGTTTGCAGTGTAAATATCAACACTTCCGGTTTTATGTACTGCCACACCGAAAACAGTCTACCTTCGAGATTCTCCCGGGGACAAAAGACACGTTTTCATGACAGAGTGAGAGCTCTGTTGTACCTGGTATGAAAACACAAGCTTTTCCCCACACTGTCACTGACCCATTGGGGGAACAAATGAACGCCAGGCAAGCGTTCCATCTCATCATGCACTGTTTCTTTTAGAACTAACCGAATACAGAAAAGTCTAGTCAACTATCTGAAGCTCCAAAGTGATACAGAAAATACATGTACATGTTCAGACACACACCGGCTTCTTCAGGTCCTTGTCATGGGAGCCACACCCATCCATATGTAATATTTGAAATTTCCATCACCTTCTAGGGCACTGTCCTTCCACCAGATCACAGAAAGCAGCACAATTCTTCCACCAGTCACTCTGACATACAGAATCCATATCATTGTCAAGGAAAATGCCCTAATCGCCATAGTATTTATGCTTTTCTTAGCCTTTGAGCTTGTGGAATTGTCTTGAGGTTTTACTAGATTCCTATGGTGTGTGTTTTGTTTTAAAACACTCCACCAATGCTTCTGAGTGGTGTGCACCCCCACCATTTTTCTGTGAAGCCTGTTGTTCACACGGTGTAGTTTTGCATAGTGCAGAGACCTTAGAAATAGGTATGTTGAATCCCAGCAGGACTCAACTTTACATGGACTACCTCCCAGAGACCAGGAGGACATGGGTACTAAGAGATGTTAGCCCAAGTCAGAACTTGGACTGAACCTGGGAACTACTTCCTACTGTTTTCTTTCTTAATGCTTTTGCAAAACAATATCGATTTGGGGGATTGAAAAAGGAGGAAAGCTCTATCCGCCAAGCACCATGACAAAGTGAAAAAGAACTTATTCCTGAGACTTGCTGCTTTTTCCCTAGATGTTTGATTCTGATGAACCTGTGCACTGTAACTGGGCAGAGAAGGAGAAGAAGACATTAATTTCAAGCAAAGCAAGAATCCTCTATCAGATAAAGACCTCTTCAGGGAGATCTGATGCCGAAGATTGAGAAGGGCACTTTGCATGAGGGAAAGGTTTAATCAAAACTTAATGCAAGAATGGAAAATAAGCTACACAGACAGATAGCTGGATGAATGGTGTGTAGGGACAGACATACTGAAGTTAGTCGTTCATGTCTGGGTGTACATTTTAGGTCAAAACCAGCCAGCATTCCAGTCCTGACTGAGCCAAGGGTACAGTGAAGAGCAGTTCCGTGCCAGCAGGAAACCCACACAGTTTTTGTTTCTCATTGTGCACCAGGGCCTTCTAATTATCGCTGCTATCTCTGCGCTGTAAAATAGTTTATCAGTTGCTCCACTTTGCGGCATTTTGTCTAAAGCTCTTTACTGTCATAAATGCACTCAGCCGTCTGCCAACGTGAAATAATAAATAATTATTATGTGAGTGACTGATTTACTTTGAGAAAAAAACATGAGAGGCCTCTAAACCTGGAGTTTCCTGCTCCACATAATGCGCACGAAGGAAATGAGCGTCAGTAATCACTGTCAACAGTCTCTTGTAACTAAGAATTGAATCATTTATCTGTCCCGCACGTGTAAATTATCATCGTTGCACTCCTCAGGAATGCCTGATGGCAATTTGTGCTACAAAATAATAAGATATGAAGGCTTAATAGAAATCACTTCTTGTTGCTTTACTTGGGAACACTGGACTTTGACGTTGGCAAGAATCACATGTCCTGAACATTCTGGCACATTAGGCCACTGTTTATCACAGACGCCTTTGTTTATATATCTTTCCCTTACTTTCTCCAACCCAACTAAGAGCAAAGAGTTTACTCATTATATTTCCCAGATGACCTTTCCCTACTCGCCTCAAGGATACTTTCCTTTATGACCAGCAAAGATAATGCCAGGAGCAAATAAGTTCTAGGCATGAGTAATTGTAAATGTTCTGACATCCTCTGGAAATATTATCGAAGCCCTAAGTTGCTGTATATCCATCATGTCTTCCATTCTGACTTTAAACACTCAACAGCCGATGAAGTGTTCCAGTTCTCTTAGTTTACTTGACCTTGAAGCTTATATCGACTTTTGGACACCCTGAAGAAAAAGGCTGTAGGAAAGAAATACACACATGTGTGGAAGCTCTTCACTGAGATGTGACTGAGTCGCTTAGTCCTTGTGGTTAGTTTTTGTGGCTGAATATTCTGTGTGGAAGAGCAAAGAATATGTATTGCCCAGAACAAAAGGGACTTTGCACTTTGAATCATTGGAAGTTTTCTTTAACAAGCCCACAATGCCAGCCAGAGTCCAAGCGGTAACCACTGAAGCTATAGGACAGTAATCTGGAGGATGAAGGAGACTGGGCACTTAGAGAGTGAAGATGCTCAAAGCAGTCTGGTCGTTGCTCTTAGAGACTATGTACTGGACCAGAAAACTCAAGGAGCTTTAGAATGAAGCTCCTGCCCTTGAGAGATGTAATCTGATAGGTGAATGTGTTGGTCCACAGGCAGTTTTTACAGTGTAACAGTGAGGCTGACAAACAGATTCACCATCCCCAGGACTGGAAAGATGCTCAACTGTGAGCCATGCAAGCCTGATTGCTGGAGTTTGCATCCCTAGAAATCACATTAAAAGGTCTTATGCAATGATGTGTGTCTGCAATGCCAGCACCCGTATGTCACAGAAAGGAAGACAGGAGAGTCACCAGATGCTTGAGGCCAGACAAACTGAAGTACACAGAACATCAGCAGAGACAAGAGAGACCTTGCCTCTGCAAAGTGGAAGGCAAGAACCAATTCTTGATCTTTGCCCTCTGACCTCCACACCCAGGTCATGGTATATGTAAGAGAGCACATGCATTGTGAGCATCTGCCTTGGGAGTCTACACACACACACACACAGAGCCAAATCATGAAAATTAAATAAGTAAAATAAAATAAACCTTGCATATGCATACTGCCACAAGTGTACATGTACACAAAAGTTAAATTTTGTTAAGTTTATACACAAGCAAAAAATGTTTCCAAAGATAATACCTATGAGACTTTTTTAAATTGACCATAGGATGGACACAACCTAACAATCTTTTATCTAATATACTGAAGCATACCACAGAACATGGTGTTATGTTCAGAATAAACTTGTTCATCTATACCAGGCATGCTTCACCACCCCCTCCGCTCATGTATTGCTCCATTTAAACTTTTGGCTTTGCTTCTATTTTCTTTTTTACATTTTTAAATTAGTTCTTTCTTATAATGTATTTGTTATCATATTCATCTCTTCTCCAATTGCTTCCAGATCCATTCCCAGATCCTCCTACTCAGCCAACTTGATATTCCTTTTTGATGGTGGTGTTCTGACCCATTGAGTCCAATTTGTGCTACGCCAGAGACTCTTGGGCTTGGGGTTGCCTTAGAGCATGGTCAACCTGCCAAAGATTACATGCTTCAAGAAAACCAACCTTCCCTCTCTCAGCAGCTACCCCATTCCAATAGCTCCGTATTAGGGGTGGGACTTGATGCCCACCCTCACTGTTCCCTTGCTGGGAGTTTATCTGGCTTGAGGCTGGGCATGAGCTAGGAAAGGTGTGAGCTCATATGTGCTATTGACCTGTTGTGTCTGGAAAGCGATATCACTACAGTCACCCATTGCCTCAGGCTCTCACAGGCAGTCTCTCTGCCCCCTCTTCTGCCCCTCTTCTTGAGCTTTGGAAGGGTGTGTGTGTGCGCGCGTGTGTGTGTGTGTGTGTGTGTGTGTGTGTGGTGTGACATGGGCTTCCCATTTACGACAGAGGATGCTGTAGTTTCTCCTTCTGTGCCCCTTGTCTAGTTGTGGGTCTCTGTGAATTGCTATACATTATAAGGAGAAGCTTCTCTAATAAGGGCTGGAAGATGCATTAGTGGCTATGGTGATCAGTCATTAGGAGCTGTTCTAGCAATGTGTCCAGTTAGCAGAATAATCCATCTACCTCGTTAGTTTCTTTTCCTTCCAATTGTACTCGGTACACTCATCATAGTACATAACATCCTAATATGCCGCGTGATATGCATTTTGTTGTGCTTTGATTTTCTGATCAAAATTGGCCAGAATTGTTAACTCATCATTAAAATGAGTTGAATGAATCAATTAGAATCATTATTTGTCTGTCTTGTGCTGCATGATATTGGAGGCTAACAGGGGATTGGTGTGAAGAAGTTATTAATAGTCTAATTTGGATGAATGAATGGACCCATGCAGAATTACCCAAATGATATAACTTCAATATTTATTTGAAGTGACAAAACATGTATATGAAGGACCTTATTTTGTGGAGGGAGTACCACAGCTGGGCAGGTTCCACAGAAAACATGAAGAAGGAATGGCTAGAGACTGAGAAAATTTGTCTTCTTTGGGATATACCAAGGTAGATGGGGTTCTAAGTGCGAGGGGACTTAGCTGTGACCCAAGTCCTTCAGGAAGCTTTAAAATATTTTACCTTTTAAGACTGTTTTTTAGGACTTATGATTAAACCTGTCAGGTGGCATAGTATGAGGCACTTCAAAGGAAGAAGAATGCAGTAGCAAGATACCAAGGGGCATGAGAGTACCCCTTTTTTGGGATGTCAGGAGGGTACCCCTTCTTTTGGATGTCACAGTATGACTTCGAGTTAGATTGCTTAGGGGTTGTTAGAGATCTCAGGAAAAATGTAGAATCTTGTTCAGATCAAAGGAGGTATACGATGAGGTGATGATAATAAAGCTTTCATTTGGAAACAAACCCCCTGTAGACCTAAGAATATTCCAGAGGAAACACCCAGTGGGCGTCTTCCTATTAAAATCCATGCTCTGGAGACAAGTATGGGGCAACTAAGCAGAATGTTGCATAGAAGCTGAAGGGAAGAGAGAAGTTCACCAGACCTGGGATTGGGTACATGGTTTGGTGCAAGGAAATAGAACGTGGCTTTCATTGCATGGTAACTGCCCATCTGTCAAATCCTGAAAACATTCACATGGCTGGTTCTCCCCTGCAGAGCTCTGTGCTCCTCCTGGGCTCCAATGAGACTGTGTGTCTGCAGATGGGAAGCAGTACCTGTAACACCCACTGAGGTCCACATTCAAATGCTCACAAGTGACAAGCAGGGGTAAGGAAAACACTGTTGATCAGTTCCCCTAAAGCACATATCTTCCCATGCCCCCTGAAGTGGCATTCTGTCGTGACTTTTCACAATTTTAGCAACTTGTTCATAGTAAATGATTTCTTCACTTTAGAAAAGTCAAGCGTACCCGCACCTTTACTAGGGTTTCCACCACGGTTTCTAAAAGATCTACACCCAGCCCCCAGGGGCAGTTTCTAGGCAACTCCATCTCATAACCAGGCAAGGTTATTGACTCTGTGTTTCTAGATTTTTTTGAATGAAAATTCAAGGTGACATTAAGAAGCTGTAACATTAAAGATATTGGCAGCCAGGTGAAGTTTACCAGCAGTCTGAAAAGCCTAGCTCAGCATCCCCTACATTAGCTGTATAGTCTTTCATATTTTATGAGCACATTTAATAGGTGAAAACATCTGCCAAAGTTGGACATTTCATTTATGGCAAAATTCTCCAAACACTAACGCCAGAGGGGCGCTTCATAGGATGTAGCTATGAAAAGCCCTCCAGGCTGCAGGATAATTAGCGTTTTCTCCACAAGCCCAGGGGCTAACCCAGGAGGTTAGCCATCACTCATGCCCGACTTTGTTCATGAGGCCCTGGAAAGTTTGGTAAGTCTAGAACAAGAACTAGAGAGCATTCAAATTGGAAAGAAAAATAAAATCCATCCCTATTCAACAGATAATATGATACTCTACATCAGTGCCTGTGGGTAGAGACCCCTTTGGGGGCCACATATCAGATATTCACATTAGGATTCATAACAGTAGCAAATTACAGTTATGATGTAGCAACAAAATAATGTTATGGTTGGGGTCATCACCACATGAGGGACTGTATTTAAGGGTTACAGCATTAGGAAGGTTGAGAACTACTGGTCTACATGGAAAATCACAAGGGATCTATAAGAAAGGTTCAAGAACTAACAAGCAAACATTCTCAGCAAGATTGCAGGGGAAAAAAGATCAATATGCAGAAATCAATTGTGTTCTTACTTACTAGCAGGGAATAAGTACAAATAAAATGCCAAAAACATTATCATTCAATATCTCCCCCAACTGAGTCACGGCCACCAACTGAAGGCCATGTGTATAGACTCTCTATGCTAAGATCTCTGGATCAGCTCAGAAAGACCCAAATGCTGGGCCTAGAGAAGTGGCTCAGTGCTTAAGAGCATATACTGCTCTTAAAGATAACAGACTTCGCAGCCATGAGACAGCTCATGACCACCTACAACTCCAGCCCTGGGGAACTCTGCCTCTGGCCTCTGTGGGTCCCTGCACTCACCTGTACATCCCCACAGACACACATACATGCACACACAAAATAAATAAAAATAAGATAGAATATTTTTAATAAAAGAAGACCCTCCCCTCCAAAATGAGCTAATAGATTGATTACATGCAGGGAACTGCATTTCGTAGTTAAGACATAGTGACCTATTATCTCCACACTGACTCACAGGTTTAAATAGACACAGTCAACATTTCAATGAGATTTCTGGCACACATACCACCACCTGACACACACCCCTAGCAGATTCTAAAACATGTAAGGGAAGATTAGTGAGCTACAATAGTTGAGACAGCTTTTAAGGAATACAGACTTGGAGGACTCACTATCCAGTTTCAACACATGGTGACATTGGAAAGGAGAGACACAAAGGCCAGTAGAGGACCAAAAATCCACTGACAGTGTGTGCACATAGGTAGTACCAACTAACTGAATTTGTGATAAAAATTCAATCACTCAACCAATGCTGCTGGAAAAAGAACATCCAAGTGCCAAAAAAATTCATAAAAATCCCCCTCTACATCTCACATAAACACAGGCATTTGCAATGGATTACAGATCCACATAGAAACACAAACAGATATAACCTAATAAGGATCTTGGACCTGAAAACCCGGGGCCAGGTGGACTTCAGGGTTGGAAGAGTTAGTTGCATGGTGATAAGGTCTCTTAGGTGGAACGTGTGTCTAAACCCATAACGCACTGACGCTCGACCTTCCACCCAAGTGGAGAGGTTGAATGTGATTTCACACACTATTGTGGGGGTGCCTTCCTCCTAACTGCAACTCTTCCCAAGATACTATCAGTGGGAATGGCCTCTCGTGGCATCAAAAATCTGGAGTCTGCAACATTCCAGGTTAGGTGCATTGAGCCAATACTATGGAGCTCTTACAGGGAAGCACAGATTGGAATCTTGCTGACTTTGTTTTAGGGACAGCCTCTTTAGCTTAGACATCAAATGCACAGTACATGGAAGAAAAAAGGTCAATTGAAAAGAAATTATTAAACTGGATTAAAATAAAAGCCATTTTCTCTGAGAACAATGCAATGAAGAGAAGAACCTGACAGGTTACAGACCAGCAACAAATATTTATAAAGTACACATGCCTCAATGAGATGTGTCCACGGTATGCAAAATAATTAGAAAATATAGCAGTAAAGAAATAACAACCCTGCTTTAAAAATAGGCAAAAGAGTCAAACAAATACTTACCTGAAAAGGATTTGTGACACCAAATAGACACTCAGAAAGATGCTCAATGCCATTTGTCATTTGGGAAATACAGATGAGAATTTGATGTGGGATTCCCCTCTGTATGCTGTGAATATTATTTGTTAATAAAGGAACTGCTTTGGGCCTATAGCAGAGTTATAGGGAACAGAGCTAGGCAGGGAAAACTAAGCTGAATGCTGGGAGAAAGGAGACAGAG